>VZTT01058391.1:8292-23574 GCA_013400855.1 Buphagus erythrorhynchus | reverse complement strand
GGGCTTTAACTCATTGATTTTCTTTTAGGGAGCTGTTTTTACCTCTCTATCCCATTTCACCTGTACACGCCCTGAAACAAGGAACCCAGATACAGAACTTCAGGAATCCAGGACTGTGTCACTGAACTGTTCCTGCTGGGGCTCACAGCAGCTTGGGAGGAGAGTTAGAAAGCCGTCATGGATGGGAGAAGCCTTTCCCACATCCATGATGCCAGCCCTGTCTGCTGCCCCAGGCAGCTGTGGGGTAGAAGTGTGGGGGTTTTCAAATGCACCCCATGTGGGGTTCTGCTCTGGTCCCAGAGTGGCTAATGGTCAATATGGATCCTTTTTTACAGTGAGACAAGTAATGTGAGTCAGACACCTCCTGGCCAAACAGGGCACAGACAGGTTTTTATCAGGCTCCAGTGAAACGTGTCTAAACTCCCTCACCAGGAAGGGATGGGGGTGGAGGAGACCCTCTGTTCCCAGTGAGTGCCTGAGTGATGTGGCAAGTGCTCCCTCATGTTTCCCAAGTCAGAATGGTCATTACTCTTAGCTCAAGCAGAGCCAGGGCTTTATACTTATTCTGGGAGGAAAGCCCTATTAAACCCACCTAATGACAACACAAACCATGTTGAACAGAAAATGTCTTGTGTTCCCTACTCGAGCTGCAGAGGCTTGTGAGTTTTGTCCTGGTTTTCCCATTCCTAATTTGCCTGTGGGAAACGCTGCCTTCTCCCAGCCCTCCCAGTGCCAGCACACAATAGCTGCTTGTTTTTTGCCTGGAAGGAATTGCTGAGCCTTTAAATAGCTGGAATTGGGTTTATTTTTCTACTGTACTTCAGCTCATTTATTACTCAGTCATAGCATCCTAAAAGTGAAGATTTCTAAAAGCATTGGCATTTGCCTCCTTTGTTTTGGTTTTTTTTTTACCACAAAAAGATGCTCTGCATCTTAAATTTCATGCACCAGCCCAGTGTTAGTGTCACTAACTAATCCTGCAGTGAAGTGTCAGCTTCAAACAAATTAATTCACATGTCATTAAGCAAACATGAGCTGAGGAGTGAGGACTAGCAAGAGCTGATGGCAGTGTAGCTGGCTCAAATGCAACTGTAAAGGTCAATTAGTTTTTATGTCAGAGAGACCTGGAAAGTTTAGTAAAAGCACGGTGGAGGCTGTCCAGAGTTGCTCTTCCCTCCAGCACTCTGGAGTCGAGGGCAGAGAAGCACCTCAGGGAGTGCCTGGCTTTTGTGGATGCTCTCATCTCTGCAATTGCTTTCTTTAAGCTGCTTTGCCCTTCCAGGAGCCTCATGGCTCCTGTGCATTTTAAGAGGTTTAAAGGAAGGACAGACTCCATGGCCTAGAGCGCTGCCTCTGGGCAGTGAAATGGCACCCACGACATGCAGCCAGGGATGCCATGCTCAGCCCATGCTTTTGGAGAGTAGGGATGAGCATGGTGTGGGAACCTGCAGTGCATCTTTCAGACATCTCCAGCTGGCACTGAGCTTCAAAGGCGTATTGATTGATGCTAATATTGCTGTGATTATTGGTGCTAATATTGCTGTCTCCAAATGAGAAAGAAAAAAGGGCTTTTGTTCTAAATAAACTGACATGTCATTATTTACTGATAATAAACTAATACTGCAGAATTAAGCTAAGTACAAAATGGAATCTGTTCAGAGCTTGACCACACATCTTCCTGGTCCTGGCCTCCTGTAACATGACCTGTATGTACAGCACCTCCAGAGCAGTCAGCTCCCGAGAGTCAGCTTTTTCTCCCTCAGCCTGTCTCCTGCAGATGTTCAACTTCCTAAACGGTCTCTGAGGATCTGCTTTTTACCTGCAGACCAGGTAATCCTACTGGTCATTACACCCTTCCCTGACTGTGTCATGAGCTGATCTATACTTCTTCCTTATCATCTGGGGAGGTTTACTTTAAATTTAATGCAATGCATATAGGGCTTCATTATAAATATACATCTTCAACAAGTTGACCTACAGGAGTATTCTAGCAGCAGTGGAATAAGTAAGTGAACAAAGTATGTGAAGTAAGTGGGTTGGAGGGTCAAAAAGAAAGGGACACATGCATATTCAAAGCTAACCTCAAGTCCTTCCATCACTGCTGAGGCCTGGGAACGATACAGGGGTGGGAAGGGGGGTGAAAACATCTACAGACCCTTCCTCCCTCTGCCCTCCTCCCCTGGGTGCAGGACAAGTTGCCCTGAGAGGCAGGATGAGGTGGGATGAGGATGTGCAGCAGCCAGGAGAGACACTGCACTCAGGCTGCTGCTAGTGGAATGAGCTGAAGCCTTTGAGTCTGGGCTTGTCCATCTCACAGCAACGAGCAAAGGATATGCATGGGCAGACTGAGGGAAGGCCAGCCACAGGGGCCAGGGAAGGACAATCAGGTCTTCTTTCTTATGCATGCTGCCAGTCGTTTCTTGGTTTCCATGGAAACTGGCTGCTGCAGAAATGATGTTATGAAAATTACTTCCGAGACTTAAAGCTAACAGATTTGCTTTGCTCTAACAGGACAGAGACACTCATCACTGTATTGCCCTGCGTGTGGTGTTAAAGAGGTCTCAGAGAAGCTGCAGGTACCCCAAGACAGCCTGCACCACCTGCCCTATGTCAGACAGCCTGTGCAGCCCAAACCCCAGCCAGGGGAGAAGAGGAGGAGGAGGTGGAGAAGGAAGGAGTAGAGACTTCAGGTCCCATTAGCTCCTTACTGGTGGGTACAGCTCTCACCAGCACAAGAGGCAATGCTGTTGCCATCTCTGGGGGCAGAAATTCATTTTGTTTGCCCTGCAAAGTCCAGGCCAGCATCAAGCCAGCAGATGCACCAGCAATGTGTTGAGCACGTGGTGAGATATCCAAGAGGCTGCAAGGAGACTGTGCTGCAGCACCTTGAGTGGAAACAGTAAAGGCAGCAATGGTGGCTTAGAGACAAGTGCAGCCACTGTGAGGCTGCCTGTCCCTCTTACTCAGGTACTGAGCAGGGGACCTTTATTCAGTGTTTGCTTTCACACACTGAGCGGTCAAACATCAGTCTTGCTGGATAGACCTACTCTTACATAAGTTGCTCTCAGAAATACATATATTATTTAATAAACCAAGGTCATGCCTTGCTGAGAAGCTCTGTAGCAACAAAGCGAGCCAGTCTTTGATGGAATAATTGGCACAACAGCATGTAGAACTTAAAAAGCTTAACTCTCCCTCCATATTATTAATTACTCAATTGAGTTTCATTTGGAAGGAGTCCATGAAAGTGTAAAGAGGTATTTAACCTAACAAGAGAAACCCCACAGCCCAGGTTAGGCAGTGTGGTGGAGGCCTGTGGTTGATGATCAGGACTGGTGGTGTGAAGACCAGTCACAGCAGTGACTCACATCCCCCATGGAAGGAGGGAGGACAGTTATGTAGAGCCCTGTGCCTGTTCAGCTTAATGCAGTGCTTGCACCTGCAGATAATACCTTCAGCAGAAAACAGCCTTGGATAATAATCAGGCAAATCACAAAGAACTTCTGGAAACAGATGCCGGTAGGGTAGAATTCATTGCTAGCATGAATTTTGATGTTTCTAGAAGTTGATCCAACATTTTACAAAAATATTGTCAATAACACAGAAATGCTGAAGGCAGCCAAATCAGACATCAAACTTTTTTTTCAAGTCCTGCAAATGACAGTTGACCATAGCACTAACAAGCAAGTGTTTGTAGTTGAAAAGTTCCTTGGTGTAGTGAGAGCTATATGATCCTGGTATCTTCCTGTGAATATTTTTCTGCATCTCTGCTGTGAAATCCACTCAAAATAACTACACCAGGTTACCCATGACCCCATTTCCAGAGAGACTCCCTCAGCAAGGCTCTACAAAACTTGAGGATAAAACTGGAAATCCTGGGAGCAATGCATATTCCGTTGTGGAGTGTTTAATCTCCTTATGCAATGTTAACGTGCTTCTACGCAGACCTGGCAAGTATAAACACTAATTACTGAAGTCATAAAGAACTTTACAGTACAGCTAATAATCAATCAGATACCTCTTAATTTAGAAGCAGAGCTTGATGGTCTATAGTCCATCAAAGGAGAAACAAAGCCCCACAGAAGACAGATATGGTGCTTTATGGAAGAAATGAATAGCTCACAAATGCCTGTAACTGCAGTGTTGAAGATACACAGCGTGAACAGACATGATTGGCCAAAGACCTGCTTTTACATGTAAGTTTAGCCAATCAATAAAATGTTTAAAAGAACATGATGGTCACTCCATAGAGGAGGACAGCAAAAGAATAATGCATTATGTGATATATATAAGGCAGTGATTAAATGTACAGAGAGGGGAGCTCTGCTTGGATTCTTTGGACTCAAGCTGCTGGACAGGCAGGGCATGATTCAGTTACCTACACACTGGCATTGGATAGCTCTTGATTTAGTACAAAAGGTGCTTTTCCAGCTGATTTAAATCTGTTATGGGAGTAACAAAACATTCATACCTGAAAGGAACTTGTTTGGCATGAAGGGAGTTTTCAGGATTGAGTAAGCTCGCCATCATGTAGCTTTTCCCAGATTTGTTTCAGAACTTTCCTCCCAGCTCATGTCAGAAAAGGCTCAGATGTTCCTTGGAGCCTTGCCAGAGAGGGTAGAGGCTGATGTGAGGGAATCAGCTTTCCAGCCTACTGTCTTTCTTCCTGGATGAGCAATTTATCTCAAAGCATTCTACCTCCTCTGAACACCTCTCACCCACACGGGCAGCATTCCCTGAGAGAACAGCTCAGTATTTTCCTGATGAGTTTGCAAAGTGTTTGGCTTTGCTCCAGCTGGTCCAGCCATAGTTTAGCACTCAGGAGCTTCTAGGAAAAGCATAGAGCCAGGGTGCTGTCTAAGTGGTTGGGGCCAGAACAGAGTCAAGAGATGGGTCCCATAGGTCCCACAAAGCAACCAGAGGAGCCAGGTTTCGTATCAAACTAAGACTAAGAAGGAAGCTTGGTCAGAAGATAAGATAATGTTCAGAAGACAAGACAAGAGCCTGGACAGAAGAGAGGGACTCGAGGAAACCATAGAGGAAAGACTGCCTTGTAAGAACCCAGTGAGTAAAGGATAGATTTGTTTTCAAAATCTCTATTGTGTCTTACAACGTAATTTAGAGAGTTGTGTTGTCAGTTTTAACTCCTTTTCCGTTCTAACAGAACAGCCTTGGACAGCAGTGTGAGAAAAGGTGGAGAACAGCAGCACACAGTCAGTTCAGCTCAGTACCCCGGGTGACTCATCCCAGCAGAGACAGCAACCCTGCCAGCTCAGGGATGCCAGTCCATACCTCCCTCTGCTCTCAAAGCCTCAGGCTGCCCCTAAGACAGTCAAACTCTCAGATCAGGGAATGAATGCTCACATCTGACTCCCAGATTATTCAACTGATCCTTCTTTATTCAGCCAAACGCATCTATTGTCAAACCAGTCTAGAATTTGCTTGACCCACAGTTGTGACAGAAGTGGAGACTCTAAGTTTCAAAGTTGGTTCCCAGTGTCCCTTTCCCATAGCACACAATGTATAGGAAAATCACCCAACAGCCCTGTGCAAATTGTTATCTGAGAATCTGACAAATACCATTTGATCACACAGTGATAACTGAACTCTATCTCAGATCACAACAGAGGGGCCTTCTGATAGTGTCACTGAACATTTCCTCTGTAGCTTTGTCTCACAAACCAAGGCATCCCTTCAGCTCCCCGGCGCTGCTGTGCCGCAGCACTGAGACTCGAGCATCCTCAGCACTGGGAGAAGAAACCAGGGCTGGCAGATCCACACCCAGAACTGCTGCAGGTGAATCCAGCAAATGACATGTACGAAACCTGGGTATCCTAATCAGTGATAAAAAGTACAGGGTTTTTTGTTTGTTTGTTTGTTGTTGTTGTTGTTGTTTTGTTTTTTTTTTTAACTGGCTCATGCATTTGGTTTCTCTGTCTGAGGGCAATATGTTTGTGAGAACTTCACCTCCAGGAACTAGTAGAATTTTCCCCCAGATGGAAGTTTCTTGGTCAGTAACTGGGGCAGAGACAGAAAAGTATTAATAATGCAGGAGCAGGAGGAAGTTTCCTTGCTGAGAAGGTTCCTTCATACCCTTCAGGGCAGAAGCCACCAGCTTCATGTCTGACCTTTCTAACCTTTATCAAATTTTCCATCTGTGGCTGTTGCCCACAGAGCCATTTTCAAGTTTCTCTACAACTTGTTTTTTCCAAAAAAATTATACTAACAGACTTAATAAATTTGAAATTATCAGTAAGCTTTAAGACTTTGGGAGGTTAATGTTTTGCTAAAATATCAGTGAATGTGTGTTAAAAGGGATTCTAGAAACTTTTCAGAAACTAAGCTGGTTTAATTATGAAAAAATCATGTTTAACCAACACCTATATAAAACTGCAGACTGTGGACTACTTGTATCTGACAGAGCTTTACAAATAAGCTACAATCAATCCACATGCCATTCTTTGTAACTACAGATTGAGATTGTCTAAGAATGTGAAATTAACTGAAAAAGCAGCACTTTTGTGAATAATATTAAAAAAAATTAGCACTTTCCTCAGCTGAAGTCTGCACGACTTTGTCAATTATCTGTCTTAGCTCTGAATGTGAAATCAGTCACTTAAAAGCCCAGTGACAGGTGACAGATTGTTCTTAGCAGGCACACCCCTAGTTACTAAGGAGCTGATAGTTACTGAGGCTTAAATAAAAACAAGTGCTTTAATTCTACTCCTCTGGATGCACAGCAGCTCTGCATTTTTTTGGAGAAAGACCTAATAAATGAAATTATGAGGGTTTGGGGACCATTCCATGATTTAACTTAAAAATAAGAGCGTAATGCCTGAGATTCTTAGGGATTGGTCTTTTGCCACAACTTGTCTGAGCAGGTAATTATGTCAGTTATAGATAAGATTTTAAAGAGATCTCTAATATGTTCAAAATCTGATACTTGCCTGTAGTTAAGTTGGGGGAAAAAAATCCAGAACTTTGAACAGCATTAGTTTTTTAGTATTCATGACAAGCATTTGAAAAAGATGGGGGATTTAAGACAAACTGCTGTATTGCAGTGATCACCTTGAGTGATGAGTTTAAAGGCAAAGAAATGTAAAAAGGAAACCATAAACTAGGAAAATGCACTTACTGTTCCCAAGCACAAGAATGAGATGAGAATCAGAAAGAACCAAGACTGTTATTCAGAATTATATTGCCAGAAGCCCAGGTTAGTGCTCTGAAGGACCATTCGTCACAACAAGCCCTCCTTTCTCTTCCTCACCTGAGAAATAGCCCCTTTCTGAAGCACAGGATTTGGTGATGGATGTTGTTGAATATTCTGCCAACACAGACTTTCCCAGGACTGGAAGAATAACTCACCAGCCACCTCTGGCTGGTGTTAGCCTAATTTAGCTTGAGCAGACCAGAAAAAACAATCTATCAGACATCAATTATCTAAGAATTTTAAACAGTTTGTGAGGCAATTAAGCACGTGCTTCACTTCTGCTCTTGTTCCTGCAGAGGTACCGAGAAGGCACAAGCCAGACATGCTGGGAAAATAGAATTATCAGCACGGGAAAATGTATGGGAAAATAAAACCACCAGTATAAAGGAAAAAACCCTTCTGCATAATCCAGTGGCCCCTGAACAGATGCCTGTGCTCAGGAGGTCTGAAACTCAATTTAGGAGGAGGAAGTTGTCTCTGGTGAGGGCAACAGCATCAGGCCCTACCCTAGGGACACTCCGGAAGGCTTCCCCAGCAGCACTGCTTGGCACATGGAGGGGGCTGGCAACAGCTGAGTGCAGAGAGTGCACACAGACCCCCCATGTCCATGTGGGAACAGCTCCCCCAGCAACCCAAAGAGCTCCAGGTGTCCTACTGTTTTCCAAAACCTTAGAGCTCAGCTTCTGCACTACACATGCTCTCCCTCTCCCACCAAATTCTGGTGGCTGTCTTGCATCAGGTGCTCTCTAGAGTTAATGACTTTAGCCCAGCACCCGATGCTTTAGGCAGGAAACCAGGACCCTCCAAAATCAAAATATGACAGAAGGTTGTAGCCTTCGGTAGCCAGTCACCAACAGACTAACTCAGCCTTCAGCCAGGTCACAGTGAGGCATCAGGAAAAGAGCAAAAATATTGGATCTGAAAACACCAAGCAACAAGATATAAGGTATTTTTAATCTCTGCTCCTTCTCAGAAAGCAGCAGAAACCACACCAGGTAGAGAAATATTTATATGCTAAATTAACACTCTCAGTGTGCAAGACATGAGGTCATTTCTGTCACAAACAAGAAAAACCTTGAATTCTTGCCAGGGGATCTGAACACCACAGCAGGACACCTAAGGTGCCTGCAAATCTGGAACAACTGTTTGGAAATGGTATGTTGTATTTGACTTTGAACTCTCAAATCTCATCCTTGCAGACTGCCTGTTTCTTGTGCCTTCTGAAGCCATGTGCAATTTTTTTCCTTTACCCCTTGCCAAAGGTGTGCTATTTTGTGTAGGAGATCCTGCCCTAGCAGACTGAAACCAGCCTTTATAGCGTGATGAGACAACATACACTGACTTCTCCGAATCTCTCCATGTATTTTGGATGCCTCAGGAATATACTGTATACAGAAATATCCAACTCCCAGTGGAACAATATACCTTGCATGTGGCAGGGTACTAACAGACAGTCATGTCACCAGAAAATGTGGGGTGAGGATAAGCCACTGAAATCTACTTTAAACCTGATTATAAAACTAAAATAAAACTCACAAACTCCTTGCCCTCCCCCACCCGCTAAAGAGAAAAAATAAAAGGAAAAAACCCCAGAAAGGTACCATGAGATCTACCTGATACATCATAATTTTTTGAAGTTGATACATGGCATGGCTTCTGAACATCCTCTCCAGTTGTCTGGTTTGAGTGTCTACTTTGATATGCTCTGCTCCTTGAATGTGACTCCTCTCTCCTTGTACACTGCTAATTACACATCCACTTGAACGACACACTGCCTGCAAAACACATCACCAAATTGGCTCCTGGCACACCATCTCTTTCCTCTCTTATCCTTCAGGTCAGTGATGTCACTATCTCTGTTATATCACTTTCCCTTCTCTGGGCTTTAGCCTAATCTTGGCAAAAATGCAAGAGCCCCAGTGAGTCATGCAAAAATTTAATTTATCTAGTATTGGCTGTATAGGGAAAAGTGTAAGGACAGGAGAAGCACACCACAATACCTCCTCAGAATACCCTTGCATCCTCCAGTGACTTGTGCTGAGGGAATTCTTATGTCTGAGAGGATGCCTGAACATTTAATAATCTTCAATATATTTTTTCCCCTATGAATTTTCTAATTTTGTTGTGCTATTTAAACAGCTTATTTCTAAATAAATTTCATACTTGTGCAACTCTTTTCAGTTTGTTATGAATTCTCAGAAACCATGTCCCAAAAGAAACAATTACCATACAAATACCTTATTAGCTCTAGTCTTCAGTTTTCCCTCAGGAATTAATAAAGATTAAGCCTGACACATTCATGTGACAGACGTGGAACACGAGGCGCAGAGTTCATAATAACCACCCTCCACACTCTTCATGAGAGAAACCTCAGGGCAGCTACTGTGTTTTGAAAAATGAAGATATGAAATGGAAGGGGAAGTTTTGAATTAAAGTTAGATGAACATGTTAAGAATGAAACAGGGCCAAAGGAAAGTAGCTCTGAGGCAAGAAAGGAGTCCCTTCCACACTGTTGTGCCTCTGACCCTGTGGTTACGAGGTAATCATTCAAATTTGTGTCAGAAGCAGTTTATATGTCCCAATGTCATAAGTTTAAAAAAAGAAAAAACGAACAAGTTTGCAACTTACAGAATTGCAAGTTAAGAAAAAAAGACCAAACATTCAGAAATAAATAGTACCATCATCTGCTTGCAGTAGATGACAGTGACATACAAGAAAACTTAAGTGTCTGCAACTAATACATTTAAGATATGCTTTTTAGACAGAGAAATTTACATTATATTTTAAAAAAGATTATTTAAGAAAAACTACTCTATTTTTAGTCAGAAGCATACTTTAGTCCAATTTATACTAGTAAGTCAGGAAATTTTAAATCTAGCTCTACATCCAACAGTATAGCTGCAATTACAACCCTTATGTTTTATATAAGCTGTCTTTTTTAGTATAAAACCCTCTTCCTTTTTGAATCAAGTGCCTAAATAACATAAAGAGATTAAAAGATCTGGCAGAAAAAAATAAAGCTATTAGAAGCCTGCTCTTATTTCCTTGGCTTTCAGAGGAGTACATTGAATTAAAATTACTTATGCATTGCAGATGAAAAGATCGTTTGTACTAGCAGTTAGGAGTAAGTTAGGCAAAGTCAACCTACAGAAACAATCAGCAAAGCCAACCCAGAATAAAACTGTCATGCAGATGAAAGTTAATTTGCATTAACATTAATGCTTGGGGAGAAAAAAAGGTTTTTTTTAAAATTCAATCACATGAGCGTGGTTGCTGACTGCCTTGGCAACGAGCAGCCTGCACACACTCCTTGTGCCTGTCCTGACCCCACAAGGGTTACTCTGACATAACCTACAGCACAGAATCTCTGCAGCCATCATAATAACCATTTATCCCCAAAAAACCATAATAGAATCACAGAATCACAGAGTACCTTGGGTTGGAAGGGACTACCAAAGATCATCTAATCCAACCCCCCTGCAATGAGCAGGAACATCTTCAGAGCCCCATCCAGTCTGACCTTGAATGTGTTCAGGGATGGGGCATCTACCATCTCTCTGGGCAACTTGTTCCTGTGCCTCACCACTCCCATAGGGAATAATTTATTCCTAATATCCAATCTAAATCTACCCTCATCTGTCTAAAATCATCACTCCTTGTCCTATCACAACAGGTCCTGCCAGAAGGTTCCCCTCCAGCTCCCTTGCAGGCTCCCTTTAGGTACTGGAAAGCTGCTATAAGATATACCTAGAGCCTCTTCTTCTCCAGGTTGAAAAACCCCAGCTCCCTCAGGGTGTCTCCATAGAAGTGCTCCAGCCTTCTGAACATCTTTGTGGCCCTCCTTTAGGCTCACTCCAACAGATCCATGCCTTTCCTGTGCTGAGGACCCCAGAGCTGGATGCAGCACTGCAGTTGGGGTGTCACGAGAGCAGAGTAGATTAGAATTCAACCTGCTGGCCACTCTTCTTTTGATACAGTCCAGGATACAGTTGGCTTTCTGGGCTGCAAGTGGAGCTCAGAACTACGTAACTCCAGAACACATTATTCCTACTCTCTTGCATTCAGTAACATAATGTTCTCCTCTGGAAGGACAAACACCCTCAAGGCAACTGAGAACATGAGTGGAATAATCATCCTCTTCGTGATTTCTGGCAATTCTAAGTACTCTTGCCTTCATGGCTTACAAAATGGCACAGGGTTACTGCAAGCAATTGCATCACTGCTATTTAAGTAGCTTCAGGGTGACCATGAAGACAAAGCCCTGCTGGACATCTCCAAAATTTGCCTGAAGGCATGCCTCAGCTACTAGCCCAGAAGCATAATGCCCTGCTACCTTCCAAACATCTTCAACAGAGCAACTTCAAGAGGCACTTGATGTAAATTGGCACTGCTCTCAAAAAACCAGCCTGTTTGTCCCCCATTACGGCCAGGAAGCAGCTTTTTGTGAAGTGCTAACTTTCAGCTGCATCAGGTGGCAGAGCTGGTGATACAGAGATGGCAGGATTGCACAGCAAAGAGGAGGAAGGCCTGGACCACCTCTGGTGTCAGCAGCCCACCTTAGAACAGTTTCAGCTGATATCTGTGGGTATGAACAGGCAGAGCAGCCTCTGCTTGCCAGTAACAACTGCTATGGACAGACCAGGAGAGTCTTTGGGCAGAGCATGGAGCCCTTGGGAGATGCTGAATTCACCAGGAAGTTTAGTCATGTGTCCATGGTGGCCATCAACCTAAAGGGGTTGTCATCCACACCGTCTAATAAATGTATTTCTATTTCTTAGGACAGGCTGTCACAGCTTTTGCAGGCACTTGCTTTTTCACAAGGCTACATAAACAGCCTATAGTATAGGAACAACTTACATGGCAAGGGGTGCTCAAGGTAGGAAATTCCACCCTTGCGTGATGGTTTCCTCCTTCTAGGCAGTATAGCCCAAAATTGTGTCAGAAGTGACAAGATCCATGTATGTAGGGATCAGACCCCTCAGTGAAATCTTCTGATGAAGGAAATAAGCACTGGAGAAGTCAGTGTGCCAGGGTCCTGTCTGCACTGTTGTGATGTGAGCACTTTCTGTCTGCTGCTTCATGTCCTGAACACGGTGGCCTCTTTCCTGCTGCTGGACTGACAAGAGTTTTGCCTTGCCTGACCTTTAAACACAGAGGTGAAGGGTGACAGAACAAAGATGCTGTCAAAGACCAATCCAAACCATTGACAGCAGTCAATTTCAGGATGGAGAGGCATATGGAGAGGCATACAGCTAAGGGTGCTACACTTTATTGATCGTTGCTAATAAAAATAAGAACTGCATAAATATAGGAAAAGTTCAAACAGCTGAGAGCAGGTGGCAATCAGCACACTATGATGGATAGAACTGACCATGCATAGGGAGGTCTGCCAAGGGTCTCCAGCTCCAGTAAATGTCATTAAGGAAACAAGAATGTTTAGATATATCAGTTGTGTCCTTTAGGGTGAGAAATTCAAGGCAGCGATTCCAAACTTGCATATACAAGATGCCTGGCTTCTAGAAACAGCACAGTGTCCCTGTTAATGGAGGAAGGCATGCACACAAGGGCTTTTGCTGTACCATCTTCCCTGAATGCACACTGGCAGGATACAGTGGAAGATGCTCTGGGATGTGCCTCTGCTGGGCCAGATGTACTAAGGGTGTAAATAAAAATCAGTCCAGCTCTTGCAGCAAGGCACATTGGCAAGGCAGTGGGCATATTCCAGCAGCTCTCACATTCCCTGTGCGATCACCCTTATAAAGTACCACATGCTCACACAGCCTCAAGCTCCTTTATCAACTTACAGGCATGCATTTCATTACAAAACCTGCATTTCAATGAGCTAGAAGTAGCTACCCTCGTTTTTATTTGAACCCAGGATGTGAAAAAGAAGACCCTAGTCCCAGAGCCTTCTACATGAGACTAATAGCAGCAGAAGTACAATTCCCACACTTCAAGAGCCCTGCCCCCCTCAAGTGCTGGAGGACATCACCCCGTGCCCTCTGTAGCAGGGCATGTAGCAGGGATGTAGCAGGGATACCTTCTTAGCCAACAACAGCAACGTATCAAGTGACTTCTTCCATATGAGAGCACTTGAAATTACTCATTAGGAGGCTCGACCAACATAGACTGCATCCTTTCTGTCTCGTTTGTACAAAGGGACAGCTGATGGCTGTCCCTAGGGAGCATGGACACCCTGACATCTCAGGTCCCTGTGGGACACGAGGGAAAGATGGCTGCATGCTTCAGGCTATCCCAAGTGTCCCTCTTCTCTTAAGCTAAGCAGGCTCCAGCTCCACCATCTTCACTCATTTGAAGCACTGACAAGCAGCCCTGTGTACTTCTAACTCCACAAAGGGGGACAGTGATTTTGGAGCAGCTTCTGAAGGACAAGAAGCAGAGCTGTGAGGTGCAGCAGTAAAGCAGAGTAATGACCAAGTACCAAGAAGAAGGGGAAAAAATTAAAATGGTATCGTTTATAGCAGTGTAATTTCTGTGATCTGGGTATTTGGGAAAAGGATAAATGACACTTAGGGAAAACCTTAGCCTATTCTTGACTATCAGACAGAAGAGGCTCTATTTGTGTACTTTGCTCTCCACCATCTTAAATCTTTCAAGGCAAAAAAGATCCTTCTATTCTTTTCCTTCAAAATATGAGCTGCTGCAGGCCAGGCCACCTCATTAGCAGTAAAAGCAGTGTCTCTTTTTCACCACTGTGCCCCTGTTAATCTCAGACATTTTCCAAGGGCAGATTATGTCAATAATTTTGGTTTTCGCATCATATAGCAAATGTCCTATGTTTGCATCACTACATACATAATATACATTAACTTTAGAAAGGCCAAACTACTCACAATTCGAGTGACTCCTACTGATCTTTTCAAAATGGATAGCAAATGTATTGAATCAGAGTGTTCCATTAATTCAGAGCTCTGCCTGCAATGTCTACAAAGATGACCAAACAGTGATAGATTGGGACTGTTGGGAAGAATTGTTTTCTAAAGATTTTTTTTTTTGGAAGATTTGTTTCTAATTCATGGGAGATTTAAAATAGCTCATGCAAATGTGCAGTAGCACTTTTCAACTACTGAAACATGAAAATAGATTGTGGTACATTGTTTCCAAAATCCAGGGGGAAAAAAAGTAGTAACAGAAAATCCAAATGGACATAAACTTCAGTGTGTGAAAAAGACCATTTTATTTAGCATACGATGAAAAAAAACCCCAAAAACATACTAATATTTAACAAGGTCTGAAGATATCTCATGCCTCGTAAGTCCGGACACACTATTTTTTCTTTCAAGAAGCAGTATTACACTTCTCTCATCCTTGTTATACTTCACTGTTAAGATGGAAAAGGTCCTAAAGTGAACCTGCCCTGCAATTCGTTACCTAGCAGGGAGAGCCCTGTTTTCTAGTGGCAAAATGTATTTTTACAGTATCCTGGAAAACCTCAGGATACCTCTGTGCTAAATCACCTGGCACTGTTTACCTTTTCTCATCCTTACTGCAGGTACCGTGACACACCTAAGGGGTCACTTCCAGCATGTCCAGGTGATTTAGCACAGGCTTACCCCGGTGAACCCACTGCGGTTGTGCCTGATGCTGCTCCCATGGCCTCACAGGGGGCCATTTTCCAGGGTACTTCTGAATCCATCCTTCCTCCACCTCCTGCTTCCCGCTGCCACCCGGGAACCTTTCGCCCAGATGCACAAATCATCCATCCTTCCCTGGTCCCATTCCAGCACCCTGGGATGCTCCCGCTGACAATCACCTCTGCCCCATCTGCGGTGGGGGATACACATCCCCACATCCTTCAGGCTGGCTACGGCCCGCGAGGGATCCATAGCCTCCTTCTCCCGCTAGGCGCTACCCGCTGAGCGCGCAGGCATCTGCCAGCCCCGCGCTTTCTCTTTTAGCTTTGAACACCTCGGCTCGGCCCGACCGCGGCAGGACCTACGGCGCCCGGGGTGCCGGAGCGTGGCGGGGCCGTGCGGATTCCCGGAGCGCTGCGCGCTCCCGGGCCGCCCTCAGCCGCTGCCCTCAGCCCCGCCCGGCCCAGGCGCGCGCCC
>VZTT01058390.1:11070-22533 GCA_013400855.1 Buphagus erythrorhynchus | reverse complement strand
TGAGTTTACAGCAGCCAGTTTTAGTGAAATCTATTTCTGAAGTAGGAAGGGGGGGGAGGGGGAGAAGGTAGCAGTTTTGGTAACAGAATGAGGGTATGAACACATTAAAAATTAACAGGGTGTTTTCAGATAATTGAAAGAAAAAGCACCGGCATGGGAAATTTAGCTGTTGTAACTCACACGGCTCTACAGTGGGCATTATCACTGTTTCCTGTCATGGATTTAATCTGTCATCACACCTGCAAATGAAAGAAAGAAGTATAGCTTCCCAAGAGTTCCTACAATAACATGAGAGGGTTTTCTTTTTATTTTTATAGAGTGGGGGGAGAGAAATCTCTGTTACTGTTGTGCGTCTTTTTTATTTACTGTAATTTGGCAGACACATCTCTGCAAGACTTCAGAGCTAAGAAAGTGGAAAACTTTGACGTTCCTTTGACTTGAGCTGGTTGAGATGCATCTTCTCAGTAATTGTAGAGAAACATTATATTGTTGCAGCTGCCTGGTGATAGCAGTGAACTATGCTTCATTTTACAGTGCCAGTTCTTACTTTCTCCACTTCCATCCAGCATCTGCAGTACTTACCTTTGTCACACCAAGATTTACTTTAACTGGAACTGTGGCAGGTATCCCCAGAAAAATGACAAACTAAAATTAACCTATAATAGTAATATGAGCCTGAAGGCATGCATTTGGTGGGAAAGAATTCACCTTCTATGGACACACACACATGGGGGAATATTATAGGGATATTTGAAATTCCAGACCTAACAGTTTCATTAATCAATGAGTAAATTAGTTAGCAACCAGTCATGCTTTTTTGCTGTGTGACCTAATCTTTAGTTTGAACTTGCCTTTTCCTGATTTTATGTCATTTCTAGGGCCTGATGCAGTGGTTTCTGAAGATACAAGGAAAATTCTTGTGAATCATAGGGGCTGCAGCATCAGGTCCCTGAATCCATCTTTCCCCTTCTATTTATTAAAAGCATTTTGTAATTATATAAGTGAAATCTGTCAATAATAGTATGTGCTTAACAGTGGAAGTTATAGGCATGTATCCTTCAAGATTAAAAAAAAAACAACACGGGTCCAGAAATCCCCGTGGTTCTCAAGTTCCCTTTTTCTCTACTCCTTTATTTCAGCCACCTGTCTGTAGGCTGGAAGTTAGTTGCTGGCGAGCCTGAGATAGAGATGGTGCAGCCAGTAGGACCAGCAGCTAAAAATCTCCTGTATCTCTGGTATATAAAGACACGCTATCCCCTCCCTGAGGCCTACCTAAGTTAGAACATAAAGTGCAAGTACATACAAGTTAAAAATAATGAAATTTCTCNAAACAAAAAATTAAAAAAACAAAAAAAAAGAAACAACAAAAAACCAAAACAGAACAAAACACATATATACATAGTTTTCACTAATAATAAGGCAATAATTTCCTGGTTTGCATCCTGACCCACCCGAGGGCAACTGGCTTGGGGCTGGGGGAGGGGAGCAGAGCTGGGTGATTAAAGGGTTAATATTCAAATGAGAAATTTGCAAGGCCTGCATAATGGAACTGCCACCCTGATAACAATAGGAATTTTTAACAATATCGAGCCTTGTTAGCAAGAGAGTTACAAGCATTGAGGGCAATCAGTGTGTCTTGTCAGTTTCTTTTTATCTACCATCTCCAACCGCCAAGGAACCGAAATGAAGCACTTTGGAATTATCAATTTCAGCCACATTTGCATAACAAAGCCCCCGAGGAAGAGGCATGATAAATGTGAAGGACCCCTCTTGGAAAAGGAACTGTCAACCGCGCCCCGAAAGATTCTCCGACCGAGCGCATTCTCGGGGATTGTAGTCAGCGAAAATAAAATGAAAGCATTAAAGAAAGTCATTCTCTCAGAGAGAAAAATCTCCCCCTCTGCACAGAGAGAACTGGATGAAATGACATTATGCATATGAAAATGTCCAGAAAGATGTTTGATTTATGTATGCATTAGATGCAAATTCCATTACCGCACGCGCGCTGTTGTGTGATTTGGCTCTGAACACATCACTGCCCTGATCAAATCTGATCTCATTAATTCCGACAAGGAGAGAGAGAGGGAATTGAGAAGAATTTATGGCCTGGACACTTGAAAGAAGTAAATTGTAATTCTGTTTAAAGCTGTAGCGAACCTTTTAAACACCTTTTATTATAGAAAAAAGCACTTACTTTTATAACACTGTTAGAACTTACTTAATCTTGTACTTGGAACTTCTAGTCCTCATTTAAAAAAATCTATGACCTTGTTTGGTAGGGGGGCAGGGGGGAGAGAGAGACAGAGACAGAGAGAGAGAGCAAAAAATACGCCTGTCTTAGACTGAAATCCAGCAGAAGCATCATAATAATATGATCAAAGAGGACCTATTGACTATCTGAATAATCGTGTGAAAATTCTGCTCTGCTGGTGTATGTTTATTTTTAAACAATCTTTTAATATCCTCAAATCAAATGTCAAATACTTTACAAGTGTTTTTATGAGAGATAGACATTGCATGCTTAAAAATGTTATTAATTGTGATCTAGATAAAAAAAATGAGCACATGTTTTATAACAATATTCTCAAGCACTGCAGTGGTGTCAGCTAAAACTGATATGTGTTCCATTCTGAGATATAGACAATTTAAAGACAAAAAAAAATCCATATCTTCGCTAAAAAGGAAGCATATTACTGTAGGGGGGAAAAAATGTTTCTTACATTAATAAAGATTCTTATCCTTGTTTTGCTCCTGAGAAAGACCTTAATAACTCATTTCCTCCCTTCATGAAAGATAATCACCCTTCATGGGTGAGATATCCTGTATTTACTTGATACCAAGTGTAAAACTGAAATAGTGTCTCAATATGTTATTGCATTGTATAATCAGTGTTCCTCCCCCAACATTCATGAACCCCTAGGGTGCTTCATAGCCTAGAATAGTTTCATTTCTGTATTACATCTTCCGTTTTAGTGAGATATGATGAGGTACCTCCCCAGCAAAGAAGAGAGAAGAGAGTGAAAGAAAAAAAATAAAGCAACACAAAACAACCAAAAAAAAAAAAAAAAAAAAAAAAAAAAAACAAGTACCCCTTGATTCCTAAAATCTTAGTTGCCTATCACAATTCATTTAGAGAGAAATGAATGATTTCTGCAGTCCCCCCAATGAAACCTGCAGCTTTCTTTTATAATCTGATCCAATTTAAGTAACTGTTGAGCAAATGTTACCCAGAGAGATACAGAAAACTTATAATTTATTGTATGCATAAACACAAAACAATAACTTGTAAGTAAACCATGTGAACATAAAACTTGCAGGTAAGCCATGAGAATGTATTTCAAGTATCATTCACATTTTCAATGGTTAATACTGATTTCTTGCAGAGGTTTTTTTTTTTCAGTCTTTCCACATGGAGAAACTATGTGTTTACATATCCAAATGCATATAAATGTTACCCTTTGAGGTGTTATTTTTGTATTTTTGGCTACCAAATTCAATCATTAGCTTATAAAAAAAGGGAACACAGACCCGATTTATGTAGAAATTTCAATAGAGTCCTAAGTATGCATTCAAAAACCACTTTGCAGAAACATGCCGGCATTATAATATATAAATGAATACAGATATATCCTGTCATTTTATTATTGTGTCCTCACTATGTACACATTTCTGTAGAAGTATTGGAACGTGCTTATGTATACATGAAAAATACCAGAGAAATATATTTTGTAAGCTTATAATAAAGTGGGCATTTGTTAAGGTGAATATAAATGCTGCTTTTTGACTGTACTAAATCGAGTACACTGAAACATGCAGTGTGCATTGTGCTGAGAGCATGAAACAACTTAGCAATTTGTATATCTAAAATATAATTACGTATGATGCAATATTTATCTGACTGAGAATTCTAAAGAATTATTTCTTCTAAATAAGCACTCTTTCCATGATTTACTAGAGTGTGGATTACTTTATGTTATGTTTAAGGGGGAAAAAAAATCACACTAAATATTCCTTGTATGTAGAGTTTCAGAAAATTAGAACAGTGTGAGAGAAACTGTAATTGCAAAATTTGGTTTGGTGTTTACATAAGGTTATCTCCCTCCTCCTGCATACCCTTTAGCATATCACTGAATGCATTTTATTAAAATATTCAAGCCACCTGTCCATTTGAAGCTGTTTCAGTTATCACCCAAAAATAAAAGCAGTTTTGTACTTCAGAACACAGGAACCCAGAAATAAGTTTCCACTACTGGTGGCTAATTAAGGAGACAGGGCTTGCTGTCCCTTTAAAAAAAAAAAAAAAAAAAAAAAAAAGGAAAAAAATAAAAAGCAAAAGCCCAAGCCAAACCACAACAACAACAAAAGAAACCACATCCTTTTTGCCACCCTAACCCCTCCTCCTGGTCCCCCCCAAATACACACAGAGACACACAGACTACCCTTCAATGAGTGGTTCAGGCTCCCTGATTAAGGTCATGCCGTTTGTTCATTACTGGCCTGGCTAATGTGATTGAATTGGAACAATACCTTTGAACTCCTTGGCTCTGATCTGCATACTAATTGACTCCCTTGTCCTTGGCAGTGACCTTGACAGGCTTTCCACCACTCTCAGAATGGCTGACCAGTTTCTTATCAAAAGTTCCTAGTAAAAAAAGCCCCAACCCCAAAATATGAATTAGTCATTTATACTACTTCTCTCTGTATTCATATTTCCTTATATACCATTAGAAAAAGCAAAATTGTTACTCCCTAGCTCCCCCTGGATGCTTATTAATACTTGAAAATCACAGTGTCACTTTAAAGTACTGAAACAGTGACAGCTTTGTTTTGAAGGAGTTCATTGTTGCAGCTCAAAACACATTTTACACATATTTTCAGGTGTCTTTTTTCCTTGTTACACAAAAGGTTGCAGTTTAACTCGTGGACCTTTACATCATCGCAATTTTTCTTTTTCTTTTTCTTTTTTTTTTTATTTTGTTTTTTGTTTGTTTGTTTGTTTTGTTTTGTTTTGTTTTTTTTTAATGCAAAAAACATCTTGGTTGCAGCCTAAGAAAACAGTACAAATTAGTTTCCTTTTCCAAATTTACATTAGCATGTTAACAGTCTGCATTTCAACAGGTTCTATAGTAATAGAAATACTGTGGTTTCAAACGAAACAAAATCAAGCCATGCAAGAACACTGCATCTAGAAAACCAGGTTTAAGGTAGTGAGCTAAGGATTTTACTTTTCTATCTCTGAGGCTCTTAGACCAATGTATTTCTCCAGAGAGACAAGATTTCTATACAGAAGACATTATTAAGCACTGCACCAATATTTATGAAAGAAGCTTTACAAAGGAATATTCTTCTGACTGGAAAGGAGAGGTTTACTTCACTTTTAGTGGAGTGGAAGTTTACCTTGTGAGACAAGTGTCAGCCTTGGTGAACTTTTATTTTTAAAGTAATGAAGTAATTTAAGAATCAAAGTAACATTAAACATTAAATACTACCAAGAAAAAGAGATGGAAAGCATACCAGTAAATGTACTTTGTCAGGTGGCCTGTGAAGATCCACTTTAGAAAAATTTATATTTTCTCTTTAATATTCATTCTTACTTAAGATGAAATCTATTGCAGGGAAAACAGCTGGAATTTTAAACTCATTTAATAACACTTTGCACTTCTCTAGGTTCTCAAAGGGCTTTAGAAATATGAAGGAATGAATCTGTATTATTACCAGGTGAAGTATTATAATGGAACGTTAATAATAAACTGCAAATATACAAATAGTAAATCAAAATACAAAAATTTTAGCTCACATTTCTCATGTAACTTCCATTTTTATTCTGCTTGGGTAACCTGTTTTGAAAAAAAGTCTCAAAACAGAGGCTTTCACTACTGAGATTATTTTTTTTTTTGTTTTTAAGGCAATAACATCCAAGTACTTAGACAGAAGAGAGCTCACAAATTTGGCATACAGTTCAAAACCATTATAGAAATAAGGCATAACTTCAGATCTTGGTCCAAACTTTCCTAAAAATTCAAGAACGTCCTGAATCAAAAATTCCAGTATGAATTCCAGAATTTTATTACAAAGGAAGATGTGGAGCTTGGTTCATTTCCTGTGAGTGCTTCTGTTCAACACAGAGGTATGGAGGCAGGCTTCTCATCACCCCACTCGGGTCTGCACACATTATCTGCAACCTGCTTGCACTGCTGGTGAAACCCTGGGGTCTGTCAGGACCCAGGAGGTGCTGAAACAGGAGAGTGCAGAGTGCAGCAGCTGCAGGCACCTGCAGCAGCAGCAGCACAGGCACAGCCTGCAACAAGAGCCCTGCCACAGCATCGGGGCTCAGGAGAGGCACGTGCAGGCTGGAGCTGTGAGCAAACTAAATCTCCACAGCACCACACCAGCAGTGCAGGACAGAGCACAGCTTTGAATGTATACACATACAGACAGTTATAGGTGTTTTCAAATGCATTTGGGCCAAATTCTCATTGACTACAATTTGCCTTGAGACCCTACAAACAGCAGCTGAACAGGTGAAGTTAGCATTTATATAAATTACCAATCAATTGTTCTCACCAAAAATTGCGCTGCTTATATAAAAATATAACATTTCTGGTATTCTGAGACCTTCCTAAAGTATACTGTACACTAAAATATACAAGGTGTCCCTGCAGCAAGAAAGCATGCAGAGAGGAGTTGTTTTTAGCAAGAGTACTTAAAAGTGAAACTGCAAAGGAAAGGTTAGCTAGAGAAAATGCACCCTATGAAACAAGGCTCTGCTATCTCATAAATTTTTTTTTTTCCCTCACAATTTGTCCATCCTTGGTTTTAGGACTCAACCAAAAACTGGTATGCCCATCACTGTCACTATTTAATTTTATTTAAGCAGTGAGCACCACCTACTGCAGGGGAAGATTGCAACCTATTTAGTCAGTACATCAATCACTCCCTATAATAATTTTTTTTCCTAAAGCTGTTACTGCTGAAGTTATGACCAGACATATGTATAGCTTTCATATGAGATAGAAGCTGATCACTGCTCAAAATGGAGTTTTTGTGAGCTATCTGTAACACATCTAGGCCTTAGATACTAACCAGCTAAAGGAAAGTTAAAAAGATCTAATAAATTAACCTGGTATATAAATCCAGACTTCAAACGAAGGCAGCTTGTGGGAGAAATTAGTTTATTTTACTCTCTATACTTGATCTGTGACTAAAACATTAGAGAAACTGTTCACTGACTGGGGTAACAGCTGTTCAACTGCTTAAAATAATAAAAAAGTGGGTTTTAGCACTGAGTTTGATACACTTCTATATGACAGATAGACTTGGCTTAGGAACAAGGGAAGGAAGAGCACAAAAAGTCTCTCCCCTTTCCCATATCAGAAGACAGGCAGAGGTTCTGACATCACTTATGTGGTGCTCAGGCATCCTCTTCTCACTGCAGATGAAACCTCCTCACCTGCTCACCTCTTATCCATTCCTTCACAGCTGCCACTGCCTGCTCACCTAGTTGCTCCCTAACCTGATTCAATAAAAACTATTTCCTTAACCTGCATCAGTTTGGCTGCTTTGGACTAGAAAGTCGTTCTGTGACTCATGCCAGTAGACCCGAAGAGGCAGAAACTTTGAGCAGGAGCCGGGCTGTGAGCGGAGGGGATGCTCAGGCAGGGAGAAATCAGAGTACCATCTGCAGCCAGAACAGGCTGGCTGCCTGCAGCACAGAGCTGTTGCCAAGCTATGCTAAGTTACACTGGTCATAGAGGATCCTCACTTGCTTCTGTCTGTGATGGAAAGATAGAGGAAATCTGAGCTCTTTCAGTCCTGGTCCTGCCATCATAGCCAGGATAAAAGTAAAGTTGATCCATACTTCTGAGGATAAGGCAAATAAAATCCTCAGCTGAATGCCCTGCTGGGCATTTACAGTAAGATTGCACACGCCTGCACCGTGCAACTGCAATATATGACTGTTGATATGTCAGAGGACCATTAAAAGAAAAATGCCAATATAACCAAAACACCTGCAAAACAATATAGACTTCTGTTTCTAGCACTAATTGTTTTTTACTTGCAGCTGACATGATGTTGGCAGAGTAAGGCAGAGAAAACCATCCCCTTCAATTCCATCATAATGACCATTATCTTGATTTCTTTCAGAACATTTAACAATATATATATATATATACATGTAGAGATATACTGATTATAAAAATTAATCCAAATTTATCTGTATGCTTTTCTGTCCAAGAAGAGCACAAGAAAACTAACACATGACAGCTGTGGAAGTGCATAGAACAAGACACACAGCAAGTGAGGTGATGAACAAGGTGTAGTAACCAGAAAGAAAAGAACATAATGAAAGTGAAAAGTATTAATTATTGATAAGATAAGGGACGAGTAATTACCACACTTCATATCTGCCTACCTTCTGTAAGGATAGAGAAGACATTTTTTAGCTGTCTAATAGGTAGAGTGGTGGGTGTTTGCTCTTTTGGCTCTGTAGGCAGGTTCCCTTCTTCTTTGCTGGCTGGCACTGTCATACACAGACTATATTATTCCAGGAAATTGTCAGAAGTCTATTGAAATCACTTAAATTACAATAATAATAATAATAACTATTACAGCCAGATCTGATAAGTACACAGGTTAAAACAAAAGTCCAGGACTAAAATACATCCCTCAAATCAGACATTTACAATAAGGAAGGCAGATAATCACATGAAAAGAGTCCATTATTTTACTTCAGATAAAAGCTATTTATATTATAAAAGAGATTTATAGCCAGCAGCAAACTTTAGAACAATTGAAACCAATGAGAGAGTAAATACTGAACATAATGTGTGCAAACACTCACATGCAGAATCGAGGATATACATTACATGTATCACATGGAGTGGGTAAAAAAGCTTAAGTAAATTCTGAACATTTACCTTCTAAATAGAGAGCTGAGGCATGTCTCAGTATTGCTTTTGCTCTTTTCCAGTTTTATTCCATCCTTTGCTGTACTGCTTGTGTCCACTCATGCAGTAATTTCTTATTTAAGAGGATAATATTTCTCACCATTTTATTTCAATCACCATCCCTTAATGACTACTTCTTTGTTAATTGAATAAAGACTTCTATATTTACCATTTAATCTAAAAGATTAGCATAAAATCATGTGACAGCAATGTAACAACAGCAAAGCTGAACCTCAAGGCACAAACTCTATGCTGTTACTTATCCATGACACACTGTAATGAGAACATTCATAACAAAATCCTTCTTAGTGGTAATGCACCTGTCTTCAGGCTTGCAACATATTTGTTGTCTCTGAGCTATCTTGATAAATGTCAAGTTGGTTTGCATTCCTTTTAGTTTAAAAGTGGTGTTAAGTTGGTAGGTTGATGGAGAAAGCATCAACATGGGTTTCTGCACTCTTTTTTTCTGATATGGCAAGAGATGAGCTATCAGTTGGTTAGTAGCCAAGAGATTCTGGACTTCTGATGACAGTCCTCTGACTTCTCAGCCTCTAGTCAGATATGAATCTGCTGATGTTCATGCTCATGAGAAATTCCACGTTCATGCCCATGAAACCAATGAGCCACTGCACTGCATGACAAGAGCCCAGGTGCCAAAGCAGCTCAGTGGTGCTGTCCTCCAAAGCTCTTCTTGCCACTGGGACCATGCATTCACTTACTCACACTCCTCTCAAGAGCCACAGCTTGGCTGCACTCACCTCGTGTAAAGCTGAGGAGTGCTGAGCCTGCATTTGGACTGAAGGACAAGCCAGACCACCTTTCTGGATCCGTTTACTTGCTTCAGAAAGCCCCCCTCTCTTTTTAGTATCTTTGTGTCGCTCTTTTACAGAGTGGAGGCTCTAGTTTAGCCGTACAAGGCAACCTCTGACTTAACAGGTTATAAAAGGTGTCACTTTTCTAACATTTCTTGCTCCTGTTAGTTTCACAAAGCAGAAGACTTAAAGGGCCTTGTGCCATGAGGATATTCACGAGTTCAGTGATTCCTAGACAAGGGATTGTGACCTCTGGTGACATGAAAGAGATTCAAAAATGTAAAATGCAGCAGCTTTCATCTGACAGGCTGCAGCTGAACAGGGAAGTAGACTATGATGTGTGCCAACATTTAGGTGCTAGAAAATGGGTGCTGGCAGCTAAATCACTTGCCTACCTGAAAGAAATTTGTTTTCCCTGAAGTACCTACTGCAAGCATAACTGCCTAAAGATATATACTATAGGCTGAATGCCTGACCTTTTAGTCATTTATTTAAAACTGAATTTGGAAGAAAAACAAACAACCGCAAAAACAGCAGCATGGGGGCAGTGAAAATAGCACACAGAAAAAAAACCCAATCAGATGAGAGCACCACTTTGACAATCTAAACCGGTCTCCTTGACTAGGGTTAGATTAAGCATCTCTGCTCCTTCAACAAAATTCTTTTTCTAGGGATCATCAACCTTCAGCTTGGTTGGCCAGAGTGGTCCACAGGCAGTCTCTTAAGGGCACACAGCAGGGCTCAGGAGCTGGGAGACAAAGCACATCTCTAGAGGGACACCTGTGAAAGGCAGAGGCTCCCCCACCTTCCACACTCAACAGGGGCTGGGAAACTATGGCTTTGTGCAGAGAGATGATACCTCCAAAAAGGTGATTGGCAGCATCTTGCTTCCGTGAAAGGCAGTATCTCCCAGCTCTTGCTGAGTTTCAAACAGCATGCTTAACTTCTAATTTGGGAAAGAAAAATACCATCTGGCACCTCAACTTTGAAAAGTTGCCAAACCTTGACTTACTCTCTGAATCTTCCCCAGGAAATCATGGGAACTACCTACCAAGAAAATCATTACAAAGTGTGAACAAGGCTCACATGAGCTAGCTGCATGTAATCTCTCACAATGTGTCTTTAAACAGAAAATAACTGACTTTTTGGGGCAGTTTAGTCAAGCAGTCACCTTAAGAACTTGCTTGAGTCTCCAGTTCTAACTCCAACTGGAATCTAATGAATCACACCTGCAAATTCTTGGTGGATTTTTGGAATAAGGAAAAAAAATCATATTTTCTAAATTAAGAAATTGAAGGTGACAATTTTAGAAGACAATTTTTTAACTATGAGCACTGCATGATCATACTGTATAGCACTGGACAACACAAGCATTTGATTCATGTTTGTGCTCATTAGAGTCTTATTTGTATATGGTTAAGAATACTATTCTTTGCATATAAAATTANTTTTAAAATAAAAAACCTCAGAAGAATCAGTTTGTCAGAAGAAAATGCATTCACATCAGAGAAAAGATTTTTAAATTGAAGTCAATAAAGAATGAAGAAGAGAAATCCAAGAAAAAGGAAAATCTGGGAGGAGAAATACAATTCTTGTTCTTCACCACCTCATTATTTGTAACCAGTGATATGTAAACTTCATACTATAATACAGGATCAATTGAGATGCAAATATCTGAGCTTTAATTGTATACATGGAAGAAA
>VZTT01058385.1:20597-42160 GCA_013400855.1 Buphagus erythrorhynchus | reverse complement strand
TTTAAACTTAATTGTAATAATCCCTTTTAAAATCTAATTAATAACTTATTAAATAATTGTTTATTTAATTTTATTGTTTAATTAAAAGTAATATATAACAACATTAAAATAATATTAACCAAAAATTACAATGTTAAAAATAGATACTTAAATTTCAGTTCCACTGCATACAAACTAATTCACATTTTACAATGTGTTTCACATAACTAGGATTATTTCTGATTAAATCTAAACATCTAAAGTACAATGTCAGGCTATAAACAGCTGTCTTTGATAAGGAAAAAAACCCTGTCTTTTGTAATTTTGACAGTTTGTTTTTGGGTTTTTTTTTAATTTTCTGGTTTTGGCAATCATTGCTGCACTGGATTACAGACAGTATTATAAAAAATTGTACTTTGGAGTTTAACACATCCATAATGGCTCCCATCAGCAACTACTACAACCAACTACAACCACTACAAACAAAAAAAGCTTATTTCAATTCTTTGAGCTTTTCTAGAACTGTGCTTATTGTTATACTGGTGTAATTATACAAATGTAACTCTTTGTGTAAGTGCTCTTACTCAAAGACAATACTCTTCAAAAAGTATATTTGCTTTAGGTTATTTCTATGGCTTTCAAAATAGCATAACTGCAAGTGAACAACACTTTTCTCCTTGAATCAACACACAAATGATATGCAAAATTGGTAAAATCATTCTGATTTAAATCAGCAGTATGGCCTTTCATGTGGCTAAATGCCAATCTTACTACTGGGACTAAATTATACTCTTTTAATAAACACTCTGCTGCTTAAACAACCTGGCTTTTTAAGAAAAACATTTGTTTGACACTACAATAACTGTAGTTTTTTCCATGTTCTTTCATATTTCTTTTTCATATTACATTTATGCTTTTTGCATCAATTGGACATTATGACAGTTGAATCAACTCGAAATGAAACAGACCCCTCTGGAGAAATATTAATCTGGATTAGTTGAGGATCTAAATTTACACCCAATGAGAGTGGATTACATGCCTGTACAGGAGTGTTCATTCAGAATACATAGCCTAAATTGGTTTAATTCAAACAAATGAAGGGAAACAAATTAAGAGTGTATATTCTGAGTAACAGCACCCATCCTGCCATTTAATCAGGTTGAACTAAACCAATTCAAATTCTACTGGTGATACTAAATTCTCCCCTGCAGAAAAGGTCAAAATTCTAAAAAGAACTAGAGCCATTTCTGTGAACCCCTTAACATTACTAACCACTGACCACACTTACTGCCCTTTCTAACAAAATTATTATAACACAGTGAGGAACAAAGATGAAACAAAAATCCACTAACGAAGGGGGAAAAGTCTATTTCCAAAATTACATGCTTAAAGCACATACCGTGGCTTTTCCACTAACTCAAATGTTTGCTTCTCTTTCCACCACCTGCCAGTTACATCAAAGCATGGGTTGGTCTTCACAAATAAATTGTTCTGTACTGGAACTTCAAGAGGGTTTATTTTTTCCTCATATTTTCTTAAAACAAGTAATGGTGAAACTATTTGTCTCACCAGAACAAAATCTAAAATTGCAAGTAAGATTTTTGCTGAAGCTTTCAAACATAAGCAAAATTCATCACTTGTAGGAAAAGTAGGTGCTTTATTAAATCAAAGACACAACTGTTCAGAGTTTTTTGTTAATACTGCTATCAGCACACTGATTCCTGATATGATACTCAACTTTTTTTTTTTTTTTTAATACATTTAAATTTACAATTTAGAGTCACAACTCTGACAAGTATTTCTGAGAGCTATTAATTTGTGGATTCTTGAGCAGACTAACAGAGCATCAGCAACTGGCCCAGAATGCAAAGGTCCAGCACATACATTCAAAGAACCACCTTGTATTTTAAGAATTGTCACAGAAGTATTCTATTATTACTGTATGTAATATCTGCATGCCCAGGGAAACAAAATCTTCATTTGTACACAATTCCTCAATCCTATTCTAATACACTAATTCCTTGTTAAATCTCTTGTCATCCTAGATCATTAAAAAGCAACAATATCTATTCTACATCATCAAAAACAGGTATTCAAAGCAATAAAACACCAAGATCCATTGAACTGTCATGCATGGGAGGCAAAAGTTCTCTCCTGAGCCCCTGAAGACAAGGTGCTAAGCACCTCCTGAGGCTTAATAACAAACTGCAAGCATTACAAACATGTTAAAGTTTTGGTAACCAAATTCCATTTACAGTAATTTCACTTCATTTAAGCATCTAAACATACTTTTATTAACTTCCTGTAAATTAATACATTCAGCTTTAAGCCTTTCTTCACAACCATGGGTCTTTTACATGGTTCTCCTTCAAAATCCTTCTCCTTGCTCCACATTCTTCTTGTGGTATGGACAGCAACAAGGAGTTAGACATCCACACTGAATTAGACTCTATCATATCAATTCCTAATATGGAGAAAATAGGTTTTCTTTTTATTTCTTTGTGATAGAAGTCTTATTTCCCTAATTTAAGTCTGAAAAGGCTTTATGCTTTTGCTTAAACCACATTACCAGATGCTTATACACCTCCATCCTTACACTCAGGCATTGGTACAAGAATATGGTTTTTAAAGGCCTTATTCACAATCTGATCTAGGCAGAGTTTCATTGCTCTGATGTGTTCTCTAAAGGTCTTAACACTGTATAATCTGCAAATACGTTAATTATTGATGTACTGCAGCAGATAAATATCTTCATATTCCTTACCTAATAACAGATAATGTGTATTCTAGTAGGTGTAATTTAGGTTACAATCACCTCCCCCAAATTTATACCGAAGAAAAGAACATTATTAGAGATGACTACATTGAAAGAACTTTTGGACAGATAAAAGTATGCATTCTTTGGAGGTGGTTCTCAGGTCAAGATTGAAACTGAAATTTCTCTGAATTTGGAGGAATTTGAATTCAGACTGCTTGGCCCATTCCAAATTTCACAGATGAATTAAACAATCATAAAACTAAATACAGCTGCATTTGTATTACTGAAATACATTGTTTCCAGCATAGCTCTTTAACAGGCTACAATGCTGTTAAACAATTTAAGAAATGCATGTTCTGTATTCTCCAGCATGTTCTGTATTCTACTAAAACAGATGAATAATTAATGACACACAGTTAAGGTGCAAGATTTCCCTTACTCATTCAGCAGATGAATTCTTTAGCAGTGCAGTTTTTTAGGCAGCAGTAAGGATATTTTCAGCACAACAAACACATCTTTATAATTCTCCTAAAAAAGTAACAGGGACTGTAATTGCAATATATCTCATAAAATTCTGTATTCATTAACTTATCAGTTTTCTTATCAGATCAGTTTATTACTTCAGAGGAACTTTTCAAGATAACACATCTACCACAACTAAAGACAATTAGCCCTCTGTCAAAATTATTTCCAGATGACAGGTCATGGAGTAACTAGGACAACACAGTGAGGATAGACTGTTCCATAACATAAGCCTTTCCTGGGAATTGATTACAGTATAAAACAAGAACAGGTAAAGGAACATTAGAGATAATATCTAGAATACTGTACAAACAGACATCTATTATTTAAAACCCTTCTATCCACTTTAACTGATTTTAACTACACATCAGCCCTGCAAAAGATGAATTTACCCCAACCAAGTACACTAAGAGATTATATGGTATTAGAAAACAACATTAGTGCAACATTTCCAGAAAAAAACCACAATCTTTTAATGTAATTTGTGTGCATGTATATAATCCCCTTAGAGATAGACTAGACTGAAGCCAACCTCTGCTTACCAGCCTTTATAGATGTTTAAATTCAGACCTAAGGTTGAGCAAGTAGCACAGACAATTTTAGCTGAATGGAGGTACTGTAAGTTCCAGGACAAAGCAAGAGAGCACAGAAGATTACTATTCCATAGAAAGGAATACATGTCCTGTTGCCTCCACTATCAAATAGTATCAATCTTTTACTATTAGGAACTCCCTGAGCATATTAGGAGCTCTACCTGCCTGCCTTCAGCTCATTAAAAAACAAGTAAATTAACTGGAATCTACCTAAGATGGTTTCCATTTCTATATTTTCCGTTTTTAAGTAGAGCTTAAGGAACAAAGAAAATTTTAAAAGGGCATCATAAAGAGAAAATCAGGGCAGGAAATGTTCAAAGGTCCTAATTTCACCACATTTATGGTAAAGTCCACTGTCTCAGAAAGGCCAAGAACATGTTCAAATCGTTAATTCTAGGGATAGAAATTATTTAAATATGTCTAGTTGAACATCCAAACTAGAAAGCCATCCTACAATTAAACCTGAATATTTTCTAAATACATCAATTAAAAGCTGATGCTTTGAAAATCATCATTCACCACATCAATGAGAAAACTGAATTTAAGACCTTGACTTAAATTTCCAACCATACTGGTCGTGAAGAAAATCTTTTTAAAAATTCAACACAGAACCAATGTCATTTTAGGTTTTCCTTTCTCAAGTGCTTGCCAAAAATACTCATCACCACTTGCAGATTCCAGGTGTGAAAAGCTCCCAACTGTCATGTGTGCTATTGCCAAAGAGTCTGTATTTCCTTCTGGCAACTTCTGCAGTTGTTATTACAAAGGTGGAGATATTTTCTCAGTTTGAAGACAGCGTTAAAAATAAAATGTTTAGTTTCAAGTTTTATTTTAAAAATATATATATTTCAAGCTACCACACTATTTTCAGTTTGCAAGAGAATTCAGTACCAAAATATTATGAAAACCCAAGTAAGGCAAATTTATCAAAGGAGTGTATTATCTTTAACTAAACCAACTAATTCATGCAGCAAAACCATACAAGTTTCAGGCATACAAAACCCTCTTCAAGCCCATTTTTGAATTTACAACTTGAAAATTAAATTGGGCTTAAAAGCATTTGCATTGAAGTAAACTTTAGTGTTTCTTGATCAGACCAACTGAGATAAAGGGTACTCTGTATCTTGCCATAGAGAAAGGAAAGCATCTGTATGCGCATGTCAGGTAGAGATTATATGGTTGTGACACCTATGAGAGAAACAGAATGCAATTTATTACCTACAGAAAAACAGAAAATTTTGGTCAGGGGAGAATTAGAGTAAGTCATATATCAAAAAGTCTATTTAATCCATGACATCTTTACCATGGTATTTTTCAGATGTGTGAGTTAATTTCCTAATTTGATCTGTTCCACTAGAGCCCAAAGGCTGTCAGAAAAAGAGAAAGAATGGAAGTTAGCTGTAGGGAACAGGGAAGGGCTGGACAACTGTGCTGCTTCCAACTGAAACCAGTTGGTCAACTTCAACCTCATGTGCAGAGCCTTAAATCCTAATGTGGTAACCTAACCTTTGGGGAAGTGGAATACATTCTCAATTTTTTTTTCACAACTCCGAGTGAGTTCCAAATCAAAAAGAGGATTGTGGAACATTTTTAATTACTCAATAATTAATTTTAAAACCCTAAAAGTGCCACCTGTTTGAAATTAAAAAAAAGCTGTATTTCTGTGTCTTAGATTCACTAAGGCTGTTGTGGTACTGACAGCAAACCTAAATGGAACTAGAACCATGGATTTTTGCTATAAAAATTTGTTTTACTTGTCAAGTCTTCTTCAAAGAAACTTAAAAATGGAATGTTAGTTCTGCAATTACCTTAATTGTACAAGGTTTTACAATAATAATTTTTCAAGATCCTAGGAAAAGTGGTAGTGAAGTGTGGTTTTGAACAAAGATATCTTGAAGTCAAACAATTTAGATATTTTAAACAGCAGCACAGTGTTATAATATCAAACTACTTATAGTCTGGATTTATCAGCAAAATTAAAATCTTTGCTTTCAGTTTTTTTAAATGTCGGAATAGTAAGTTATCCTCTTAGGATAAACTCAGAATATTAATAGCTCACCATTTATATTCCAAGTAATAACATAAATTGATCTTTTAAGAAGCTCCAAACTAGTGACCTTTTGACTAGTAATATCTATTTCTATTATTTCATAAATCCATTTTCTCAGCAAGGAAAAACAGAAATGCCCAGCACATGCATACAACACTCAACTAGAGGAGACAAGAAGGCAAGCAATGCACTGCTCTTAAGAATGTCTTCCAAAGCCTATGAAACTTTTCAGAGTAGATACACAGCAATTCACAGAGGAGAAGAGCTGCTGCTAAGGACAGTGTGAGAGTGATACAATGGCATATACACAGCTAAATGCTTATCCAAACAAGTAAAGTTCAAGGCAAACTCTAATTATAAGTGGGAATAAGACTTAACTTTTTTGAAAATACAAGAAAATTGATAGACAAACTTTGATGAGACATTCAGATGGATGGCATGTGAATAGCAAAATGTTGTCTGCACTGACAGCATTCAAGTGATCAAGAGGGCTGCCAGGGGCACAGACCCAGCCCAGCTGGCAGCCACACAAATGCTCTCACAGCACTGTGCTCAGGCTGCAGCACCAGCCATGAAGTGACCTCACTAACAAAACCTGAGAATTCTCCTGATATATCAGTGGATAAAGCACATCACAATAACACAGTGAGTGAGACCTGACAGCTTGCTAAGCAGAATAGGAAAAAGAACAGAGGAAAAGATCTTTTTTCAGTCTGTAATGTCAGATCTCTTAGCATCCTGATCTTTAGAGCACGTAACTAAATCTGCTGCAGTATTGTGATAAAGAGAAGGCACTGGCTGTGAATACATAGCTATTTCATCTCCTTAAATATAGCTCTTAAATAAAGCTTAGCTTTTCTTTTTGCTAATGTGTGAAATGAGGACAGCAACTACTACACCAAGCAGGATGACTCCAAAAGAGCCTAGCTGACAGGAGGATGGAACATGAGGGAGTCCACAGGAGTGCAGGACATCTACCAAGCTCTGACAGGCCTTCTCAGTGAGGGGAACATACACCCATCCTGCCACACAACACAGCAATCCCTGCAAGAGTTAAGGAGGAAAGACACACCATCACATTACAGCTTATGCAGGAGATACCTCAGTTGTTCAAGGAGGATTGTACTTTTCAGCAGCAGATCAAGAATGCTACAAAAGTCAGGCACAAAGAAAAGATGAAAAATCACAGCAACACTCATGCCAAGACCCATTCAGCACTGCTGTCAACACCCGTAGCACCAGAGGGTAGGACACAGCCACATAAGTGGGTCCTTATGCACTGCCAAATGACAGGAGAGGTGGGAAATGGCTTGGTGCCTGGCTCTGGTGAAGGAAGGTGGCACTAAGGCAGGTGAATAAATATATGATATACTGCCAGCAGAGCAGTCAAGTTACTACTTTATCTTCAGTTTGGCATGGATGTAAGAGAGAGGTTCTGGGCAGTGCCAGGAAGTCTCTCTTGTTCACAGAATATTCCACAATGATCACATGGGCTCAGGCAACATCAAATATTCAAGTACAATACACAACAACAAAGGAAATGGGTATATCTCATCTAAGACTGCCTAACCAGTTTGTCCCTAAAAAACATTGGTGCTGGAAACTACAAAGGTACAAGAGTTCCAGTCAGCAATGTGGCTTGGTCAGAGTGCACTTGTTTTATAGCTGCAGCTGAAGGTGGCTTCAAGCAACAGTGACTGAAACTTGAGCTCCTAATCCAAGGTCCTTCAAGGTTTGAAATGGAAGATACATATTAAAGAACCAAAATGGAACTTTGGCAAAGGTATTTGATGTTGGGACAAATCCAAAAATATCAACTTAATTTGCAGTAGAAAAAAATTAGGTTAGACAGGGGAAAAGCAGATAGCATGGACAGCTAATCAGAAGAGGAGACAGGCTGCATCAGACCAAAGATCCACCTAGTGCAATCTTCTGTCCCTGACTATTGCCAGCAGCTAATGTCTAGGGAAAAATACAAGGACACAGAAAGCACATGATCATCCTTGCCAGAATATTTTCTGGGGATATAGCAAGCTGGGACCCAAAATACAGAGCCAATGATGTTTTTAAAGATTTTTTTGTCTCCAAGTTCATCAGAATTTTTCTGAACTATGAAAACTTTACCACCTGTAACACTCGTAAATTGTAACCTAACTCCATGCTGTGGGAAGCACATCTTTGTTTCAAATTTGTCTTCTGCTAGTTACATTTGAGGTTCATTAACCCTTGCACAGAAAGGCAGTGTACAGTTGCTCCCAGTTCACCTTTCAGTCCTACACAGAGAATACACCCCTACCATATACCCCCTCATTTACCTCTTCAGCTATTTGGTCTTTCACTGATTTTGATCACCACCTGTGTGCTTTTTCCAGTTCTACTACATCCCATCTGAGATGTGGAGACCAGCATTGTTAGTAAGCACTAACCTGTTATTTTCACAGAACCTGCAAGACCACATTCAAAAGAAGTTTATTGCTGTAAATTTTAAAATTATTTATCCTATGTGAACTGCTTTATGATAATTTTCATTCATCATTACCTCAGAGTAGCAAGGTCTTTCTCCAGTTCTTCCATCCTCATATTTGCTAATTTTAATACCCTTGTATCACCAGACTATGTAATTTCAGTATTTGCATCTTGTCTAGATCATCTGTAAATAAACAGTAAGCACAGAGAGCTACCCTTTTTAGGCTGATGAGCTATCATTTATTAAGATCAATATTTTCACTCAGGTTCCATTAAAAAATATTTTTGCACAAAGTGTTCATATATAGAAAACCTGACTCATCATTTTCCGTCTAGATCATTAACAGCTCTGCTTTCAAACTTAGAATGGATTCCTTTGGTATCTAAACACAATGCTTCCTCAAAAGTAGGAGCCAGACTGGATGGGGCCTTGAACAGACTGGCAACCATGGCAGGGGTTGGATCTAGATGATCTTTAAAGTTCCAATCCAAACTATTAAAGGGACAATTGAGGGGACCTGCTGGGTGACTTCATGGTACTGTATGACCAGGAGATAAAATGGCAAATGAGGTTCTATGTGTGTACATATAAAATTATGTATATCAGAAAAATAATAACTGTTATTATTAAACACATGAACATATCCTAACTGTTCATTAAACACATGAGAAACTATTAGCAATCAAGAATAAGATCTTGTTATAAGGATATACAGTAAGAAAAGATAGCAACTCAAGCAGAAAAAAATCAAATCTTAGGAATTCAGACAAAGCAGATAACACCATGAAGATCATGTATATAACCATGGTTCACTAATACCTTGAGTATTGTATACAATTCTAGCCCTTCCTATATTTAAAATAAATAAATAAACACAACAACAAAAAAACAAGATAATCAGGGATACAGACTAGTTTCCACATGAAGCAATGACTTAAAATTTTTTTCAAGGGATATGGGAAGTAGAGAAGGGTACTTGACAGAGGTCTACAAAATCATTAGGGACATATAGAGGTTGGCTAGGAATCAGCTATTTATGATGTCATTTAATAAAGGAACCCAAAAACAAAATCAAAATAGGTCAGCAGGAGCCAGACTCAGAGCAAACAAATCTGTGCAACTTCTTGCCAAATGATACTGTGAATACTAAAAGTTGACAATGGTTCAAGTGAACAACAGTCAACTACATGAAAAAGTAAACTACTGTGGGGTACTGAAAATAAGTATTAAGTATATTCAGTGCAGGAAGTCCCTTACTAAAAAAGGAAAATAATTAGAAGGAAGTGTAATTTATGTTATCTGTGGTTTTGTGCTTTTCCTTAGGCATCCTTGTATGACCACTGTTGAATACAGATCTTTACTCCAGAATTTTACAGTCATACATTATGTTTGGGAAGATAGAGAGAGGACAGAGAAATTATGCTCCCTGTAACAACATAAATTCAAATTATTTGAACTGATGAGATCCAACTCAAAATCTTGTGCATAATTTTCTGTCAGTTACTTGGAAGAAGCTACCGCACGAGAAGTGTTGACCAGCTAGCTGTTGTGGGAATGGTATCATAAAGCAAACCAATGCAACTCAACTAAACTCTTTTCTGGCACTTAAGTGAAGTTATTTTGGAAAAAAAAAAATCCAATAAACATTCAGGAACTCCAAATTCCATTTGTTCTACCACTTCAACTTCTATTTTGCACGTTGTCCCTTCCACATTGTATTTGGTTTAGTGTTGTCCTGGTGTTTCCATATAGATTTTATTCCCTGTACCTAACTTCAAAAAAGATTTGGAAATGCCTCTAATTTTTATACTCAAATAATTTGATAGCTTGAATGCAGAGAACTAATGTATTAATACACATTTCCTAACCTCAAGACTATCTTCATCTTAATAAAGTTAGTGCAGACATCCAGGGCCAGATTTTTGACAATGAAAATTCACAGAATACATTTTAAATCACTGACAGTCAGATACAGCAATGTTACAGTTTAAATAAAAAGAAAACTTTAATGTTAAAACTGGTTGTTACTTCTGGTAGCTGCAAAACATGTGACAGCAATTTTTATATCGATGACAAGACAAAAATTTTAGACTGCTAAATGTCAGATCATCAAGAAAAACAAAGATATAAAAACCCACAACAAATGTGATTTTTGCATCTACTTTGTTACTTCAGGGAACTCTCAATACTTTGTTTAATTTAAAAAAACATTAATCTCTTACAAGCAGCCATAAAAAATTGCTGTAAAAGAACTGGAAAGACTTATGACTCTCTTTCCATAAATAAGTTACTATGTAAAACTGATGAAAAAAAGGACAAGAACTCTCGTGATTTTATTGCCACTTGATACAATACTCACATCTCTTAATATTCTTTTCAGTTTTCTAAATAACTTTTTCTTTTTGGTTGGATATTCCTCAACATAATTTCATAAAGAATCTCTGAATCTTAACTAAATTCTAAAATTTTCTACTTTTCTGATAGAAAACACTTTAGAGGCAAACCCTGACTACATCCAATACCATGGAAGCTTTCTTTGTTCTGGATTAAGGCATTTTTCTCCCTAATTTCATTCAGCACTTATTTATGATATGGCACTACTTGCATATAAGAAAGAATTCTAGAAAAATTTCTACAATATTTGCCAGAGAATTGATCACACACTTTTAGTGACATAGAACTTCCTTCCCCAAGGGGATTAGGCTTTTACCACATCATTAAATATTTAAAACCATACAAGACCCTACAGCATGAAGAAAAAAACAGGGCAAAATTATGCTTTTTAATCCATTTGTTGGTCACTATCATTTGTCAAGGCTGACAAAAGGACAATCTGTTCCTGGAAATTTTGTTGAGTTGGTAGCTGGTGATGGGAGCAAGAGAAGAGATTCAAGTTTCAGGTGCATTTCCAGAAGTTTTATTTAAGTGTTGATGGCTGCAGTATTGAATTGCAAAAAGTGTTTTTAATTTGCTTCCATCCAATAGCTTTGCTTCAGTCTGGCAGCTAGTAAATAAGATTTCAATAACCATTAACAATTGTTCAGTAATAATTTTATAATAATTTTAAAGCTGAAAATTTAAAAAAGAAAGCATGAGAGAGGATTACATTTACTTCTAAGAGAAAAAAGCACTCATGGATAGAGCAACAGTCATACTCTCAAAATATTAAAATAGTTCAATCAACTAGCTAGAGATTTCTTTTTGTGTGTGTCTGAACTAAAATTGCCACACATATGGTGATGCATGAGAAATGAAGCAAATTTATCAAAACATGCCAAGGATTTTAAAAAATACAATTCATGGAAATTACTTCCTGTCACCATGTTTAGATTATAACATACAATTCACACACATGAAGCCTAAATAAACAAACGAATCCTCTATTTTTGCCTTTTATACATCTACAGCTGCCTCCTTGAGGTTCCCTTACGTTTCGGTTCTGACACTCTGCTCTAGCCTTTTGACTTCAAGCTACACAATATAGCAGCCATGCCAAGAAATCCCAGCTCCTTCCTGAGAGCCATGCAGGCTGCACAGCTGAAGGGCATCCAAACCTCTCACCAGAAAGGGCCTGAGAAAAAGGAATTAAATGGGAAAAGGGGAGAAGGAGGAACATGATAGATGTTCAAACACCCTCATGCTTCTCTCACGTTTCTTGTTTCTACTTCCTCATAATTGCTGAGGTGGCCATCAAAGAGATTCTGCTCTGTTCAAGATTCTCAGTTATAACTGCATCAAAGCAAAAATTAGTTCAGGGAATCAGAAACATAGTATTCTTTATAATACTGCTATGCTAACACACTTTTTTGTAAAGAATATGACACAACACACTTTTTAATACTTATCTATATATATACATTACACATATATGTGTTTTTATGATATACACATATGTTTACCTTATTTACATATCTATTCCATGTACACTGCATATATTTTTTACAGAAATAACAGAACTTCATAATTGTATCAATGAGGATTCATGTCTTCCACCATAAACACTTACAAAAAATGGCAGCAAATTTGGCAATGTAGCTACATATAGATTCAAATGAATATGGCCTAACACTTACTAAATGAGTATGATATTTTTTAAGTGAATTACTAAAGTAATAAGAGGGGGTATGTTTAATAATAATAATAAATTAAACTAGTGCTATCACTGATCATCTTTACAATATTAAAATAAAAGAAGTGGTGTGGACAAAAAGGACACAGGAATTTGTGGGTCATGAAGGAAAAAATGAAACTAATATCTGCAATAAGCTGGAAGTTGTCTGTAGATGTTAAGTGTTACTTTCCAGATTAATCTTTGGAGGCTGTTTTATAGGATTCTCTTGAGATGCTTTGTGAAAATTGTTAAGCTACAGATAAAATAATGTTTCTTGCTTTTATACACTGTCTGAAAATTCACCGAAATGCACAGTGATCTCTTACAGAAGTGCATTGGCAAAGCTTTTTATCCCTTGCTTGGGCATTGTATAGGTGCATTTGGTACAATTTGGACAGCAAAGAATCTGGCCCCGATGATGAGTTTAGCATGACTGGAGATGTTAAAAAGCCAGAAGCTGTGGCTCAGGGAAAGCTTTCACAGTAGAGTCTTTTTCTGATATAAGTAGCAAAGGCATATATAGGTTATCTGTGCAAGTCGCAGGATACAGTGACAGGAGCAAACGAGACGCTCCTGTCAGAGGCAGCCCTCCTTCAGCACCGAGTCGATGGAGCGCCTGCCGGCTGCCAGGGCGGCTCCGGGCAGCCCCGCAGCCCCGCCGGGGGCTCAGCACCCTGGCCAGCTCCGGCCGGGCGGCGAGCGGGGCGCGCCCGGCGCGGCGCCCCGAGCCCCGCCGCCGCAGAGACACTGACGTGCTACTAGGCCGCACCGTTCAGAAGGACGCATTCGAATAACTTGTATCTTAACAGGAATTTTCAAGGAGATCTCTGATTTCAAGGCTCCTGCAACATAGAGCACTCCAGAAGATAACTGATGTTAAAGTTTGGAAAGGATAAATGAAACTACTTTTGTAACTATGGGCCATCAGCTCGACATCAATTCCGTAAAAATAAGGGGACTTGACTAATAAAGACCTAAAGGAGGACACTATAACTACGGCCATTCAATTAAGTTCTCCTTCCTATCAAACTTTTTACTATGGCATTACAAGTTTGGCCTGTAAGGATAATATTTATCAAGGCACTTATACTTCTGTAAGACATCTAAGTTTATATCACACAGTACAGCCTCTTTCTTCCAGAAAATCAATCAATCATACATTAAGTAATAGGTCCCAAAATATAAGTTAACAGAACAAATATCTCTCTAATTACTCCCATGGGAAACAATTTACTTAATACTGAAACATTTTTTACTCAGGAAAAAAGTATGAAGTTTGTAGTTGATACTGAGATCAGAAAGTGGTAAAGGACAAACGGCATCAACAGGTTACACAGATGGCAATCAAACTACAGACATGCCAACTTAGCTACAAGAAGACATTATCCATCACGTACCAAAGAATAAACAGAAGCATCACCTAACAAGATGCAGTAATTCATCACTTCTGATATATGCATTTGCTGGAGTATTAAAGTTATGACAACTATGAATGAATAGGCAAAAATTACTAAGAGAGATCATAAAACCTCTCTATCTGCTCATTGTAGGATTGCTGCTAGAATATTATATCCAGTTCTGATGTTCAAAAATATGAAGCTCATTTCCTTCAGATTATCTAATAGAAATTGCTTTAGTCAAGGAAATTGCAAAAGATCTTCATTCTGACACACAAGTCATACAAGTAAAAGGTTGAATCTTTAGATTCCTTAAACACATACAAATATCTCCAAGATCTTTAATTTTCATTAATAAAAATACTAATAGAATCCTTCATTAACTCTTTCAGTGAATTCCTCATTACTGACAAGTCTTAAAAGACAACACAATGATTTTCTACACTATATGCTCGTACTCAACTGCTGCTAGCACACCATTCAGGGAAGTCCTAGGAAAGCTGGTTTTACACATAAAGTCAATAATCACAATTCCCTTGGTCTTCACACAGTCAGACTGAGATAAGTGATGAGGCTTTTGTCTTTGAAAGGTAATTATATAAGCATATTTCATTATGAAAATACAATTATCCTAGGCATATTTAGTTTGCTGGGACTGTCTTAAGTTCAGAAGAAATATTCCAGGGATCAGTCGGGAAAAAAAAAAAACAACATGGCAGAACAATGAGGCATGAAAATCAGTAAGTTTATGTATTACAAACATGTGGGTCAAGAGACTCAAAAATTATAAGAAGTTCCTACACATCAGAAGAGTGAACTGTGCAAGATCAGATTTTAACCACCTTCCAAACAAAGGTACAATTATTCCTCAAAATAAAAGCAAAGTTTCTCAGAAACCTTTACAGGCTTTCATTTTATCCCTTACGTAAATAATAAAAAATATTGCATAACAGTGTTATATGTTTTAGAAAATATTGTCTGTATGTAAATAAAGACATTCAACTCCACATCGCTCCAAATTAAAGCCTTGGCTACAAAAACAATCCTGATTCAATTGCTGACCTATAACCTGCCATATTTGTATATTTTGAATGTTCATACACTTGAGCTATATAAGTAATGTGTCTAAAACTAGAAGTTTTACTTCAGATTGACTGAGACAAGATTTAATTTTGTAGATATGGAAACAGTTACACATCACATCATAATGGCAAAGTGTAATAACCCTACAGTGATAACAGCATTCTCTAAGTTCTTGAATTTACATAAAGGAAATGCAATTCTATCAACACAAGTCATAAGTATTTTCCTTTTTTTTTTTTTTTTTTTTTTTNTTTTTTTTTTTTTTTTTAGCAGTAACAGTCATTACATTTGCTTGGAGCATATTCAGTTTTAAACTGTGGTAAGATACTTCTGCATTTTGAAATTATTATTTAAACAACAACTAATTTCTACTCTATAAAAGCATAATGTGGATACACAATCATATGACAAGCAGGGTTATGAAATTTCTACTGAGAAACAGGAAACATTCAATTATATGGGTGAAATCTGTGTAGAGTCAGGGATTTTTTTTAATAATACCAGAAGCTAGAATAGAAATAACACAGTTAAGAGTAGTGATAACTACATTATTATTTATTAAGACCAAGATTCAACTTTGACATGTTTCAGGCAAGGAGTATAAAAGCATTTTATAATATGTCAATACCAAATATGAGCAACACCAAACATCTACTGCATATGTCAGCCACAGTCCTGATTCAGATCATAAATCAATTCTATCCAAACCTTTACTCCAGGAAAAAGAAATATTTCAGTGAGCATTACATGTTGATGCAGGGCCTCACAATAGAATTGAAGTATTAACTGCCAGTTCCAACAAGCCAGACGAAGTACAGCTGCTCCCTGATTACAAAGGGAAAATTGACTGGTCAAGGAGAGATACGTACAGAAGCACTGCCACATAACTGAGGTATCCTAGGCTCAAAATTAATGAAATATATCAGAATAACAGGAAGAAATGTCCAGCCTGAAATTAGCATCCTGCCCAAATTGCCTTCAAATTAACAAAGAAAGTGCACCATCGCCTCAAAGTAGCCTTTCACACAAAATGTTCCTCTTTCTCTTGTGTCCTCCCTGAACTGACAATAGGCAGGAAAACCTGTCAGCTAAGCACACAGGCTACAGTAAACTAAAGGATCCGGTTATGACCATCTCAGCTATGTATTCAGGGTGAAGTTGCACATAACAGCATGACCTAGCAAGAGTTACAAACATATATCAGCCAAAAAACAATACAAACAACTCCCTTTTTACAATTATTCTCTGCCAAGTTAGTGAGTTGACTCAGTGTATCTCAGAGATCAATGGGCACTAGAAAAGGCTCAGGCACAGAACATCACTTTCCACTTAAAAACAGCAGTCAACTGTTAAACTGGTTTAACAATAATGTGCAATTTCATCTGCAGGAGCTAACATGTGAAAATATTCTTATATCTATGTACATCCATAAATAAATAACAACTATCACCAGACAGTCAATGACAGAGCTTCCTTTCTGCACACATCTCCTTTACTGTGGGAGGGTCATGGTTTGCTCCTCAGCTTCAGCATCAATTTCTTAGTTCTTGGCTGGTGAAGGCAAGACCTGACTGGGTTAGGTAGCACGTTGCTCCCACAGGACCAGTCAATCCTTTCTTCATACTAATCTATCCTGTGATTCTTTCAAGATTTTTCTCTAACCAGGTGAATTATTCAACAGGTTTCCTCACTGGATACACTGCCTTGCTCAAAACTGTAAAACTGTAATTTCACCCAAAACATCATGATTATCACAGTCTCTAGTTCTTAATGAAAAAGCACAAAATGTCACATACAAAAAGAACAGTGATCCAATGTCAACTCCTTTCCTTCAGTTCTCAGAGTAAAACATGACAGTTTGTTCTAGGCTGACTTGACTTAGGGAACTATGCTTTGATTTTATTTATAGACTACTGCAGATGAAAAATCAAAGCATCACATATAAACAGGGCATTCAATTCAATCAAACTCAAGGAATGGCACAGTCATTCTTTGTCTGATATATTTTCTATCAGTTGATAATGCCCATTCTAGATCTATTAAGCTCAAGATGCTGATAAATTGAAAGACAAGAAAATAATTATTTCAAGGCAGCATGTAACTCAAGAATACAAATACATTCTAAAAAGTCACCAGTTTGATGCTGAAAAATATATCCTATTTACAGATCACTGCCTCCCTTTTTTTAATTCTTAACACTGCAAAGCTAGTCATACTTCACATGCTCAGAAGTCACACTGCTTGCTATGAGTGGCACTTGAAGCATTACTGTGGCAACAAGGAAACTTGACAGCTACAAGACATATCCTGCTGATACACCACGTAACCAAGCAATCTAATTCTTACTATGTTGAACAACATCGTATCAAATAGTGTTGTTAAAACCTCACAGAACGTTAGTACCCTGAGACAGAGCGACAGAAACAACAAATACGATCTGAGAATTATCTGGGAAGTGACAGAGAGCAGAAGGAACCCCCTCTCAGAATCAATAAGCAGCTGTTGACTGAAGACAATTCCCAACTACTAAAAAGACACAAGCTCCGAAAGGCAAGATCTCTCCTAGCTGCGGATGAGTCCAGTGGAACAAATTTTGTATCACTTCAGCGGTGAGAGTATTGTATCAAAAACATAATAAAATTATTTCTATATAAACAGACCCGGATGACACAAAACCTGTTTCTTTACCTTCTTCCACATGTGAGCTCCACATAGTAACCTGTCTCTGCAACAAGTAGCAAATCCTTTTGCAACACCCAGATAGAAAAATATGGCTACGTATGAAGGAGACCTGACATCCTCTACAAGCTCTCAAAGCAAGTTCAGCATATTTTATTCTTCCCTTATATATCAGACAGCTTTGTACTGGAAAGAAAATTACTCTCCTCATCAATACCATCAGTGATCTGGCAAACTTCATCCATGAAAGAGGCCTTCAACTCTTCCAACTCCTACTCACACTGAAATGCAAGGCTAAGCTACATACATTTCTCAAAAAGGAAGAAATAGTGGATAAGAGTTCCTCATCAGTGCAATTCTCAATAATTGATTAATCGCTTCAGACAAAAAGCAGCAGTATGAAATAACATTTGAGTGATGCAATTCTGTGATGAAAAGTTCTAAAACACACAGGACAAGAACCACAGAAAAACACAGCAATGAAAATATTTTTAACTTTTTAAAAAAATAGTTTTGTTAAAAATACTCAAGACTTCTTCAGTTTCTCAATTTGCCCTCCTTTCCGCACTCCTTTCAAATTAAATCTTTCCCTTCTCACCAAAAAAATCTTCTCAAGTTTTCCAAGATTCATCTCCATTAACTGAAAAATAATTTTGAAAAATAACTGATCAAAAGTTATGACTTGTACAACATCTCGAAAATGGGAAAAGAATTCTCAACCAGATCAAGAGGTGAAGTGTCAGAAGGCCAGATCTTATTGCTTTAATTTTCTACTACTTAGGTTTCAAGACTAGTGATCTATAAGCTCATACAGAGAATGACAGACTATAAATTTACATGGCTAAGAATGGCATCTCAATTTTATAAACATCTTGAACAAAAATCCAAGTTACTAGATTCCCTCAAAAGCACACTACTAAACATCTAGCACTGAAGCAAGGAAAGGGGAGTATTCTGACTCTAAAATTTTAACAAATAAATAAAGTTGTAAAGGACAAGTGAAAAACTAGATGATATTTTCAAAGACGTTATGAAAGAACATATAAGATATAGTTACTAAAATCCACATTAGATAGTACTCAGTATTTCTAACAAAAAGAGTGAAGTCAACTTTTACTCTGCTACTGCATGACAGAGAATACAGTACAAGCTTTAAAGCACTCTACTTGTGCATGGAAAGCAGAAAAATGAAACTGCTCCATTTAGTTGTACTCTCTTATACAACTGAAATAGTTTTTATTTCCACTTCTAAAAATTAACGTGTTTAATTCCCAATTAAGTACCCTAGATACTACACTCTTAAACAGAAAAAAATAAAAAATAAAAAAAAAAGCCAAGCAAAAGATTTGAAAAAGTTTCTTTCACCCTAATCCTGAACAAGAAGTCAAGTTCATAACAAGAAAATTTTAAACACACATGACCTGCAGTTCTTTAATTCCTTAAGATAAACCTTGTATTTTGGCGATTTTGCATGTTTTAATTCTTGCCCACCAATACCTTAACAATTGGCCCTTCAGACTGATCTGCTAGATCCATGGCACAACATGCTGCTCTGTGAGATCAGTCAAAGGATGCTCAGGTTTCTTGAGGTGAGAGTGTTTTCACAAAATGAGGGAGGAAGGACAGTGTCTGGTCCATGTACCACAACACATCCCTGTGAGACCACGACAAATCCTGGTGCCTTGTACTGAAAAGGCAGCTGTTTCTCCTCCCCTCCAGCCTAACACAAAGGCTTTGTGTAGTGCTTCCCCAGAGAAAAAGAAATAGACAAGGCAAGACACAGGAATACACAAAAACTGTCAATCTCCTTTGTAAAGTACCAATTCATTCCTACTAGATAAACAAGCCCTTACAAAAACAGAAAACACAGTAGTATATTAATATATCATACACTGCAACTTTACACACTAAACAAAATGTTTAACCTTCTGTACACAAACATCTAGCACTGGTAGAAACTGATCATTTAGAAGCCAGTTTTGAACAAGGAAAAATCCCACTCATATCTCTCTTCTGTCATACTCAAAAATCTCCCTGATAAAATCAGCCACATTGAGAAAAGCCTCTCTGGAGTTTGTGATGTTAGAAGTGTCAGGGCCTGCAGAATGCACCAGCAGTACAGTGACTACACTAAACATAAGCAACGTCATGATATTCCAGTCACTCAATTTGTTCTTCTCATTCTAACCTCATCCTTCCCAAACAGGAAGTTTAAAAAGATGCTGAGCTTCAAGTAAATAACGGTACATCAGGAATATATTAGAGAAGAATAAAGTATTTTTTAGGGATAATTGGTTCCATCTTCACATTTTTAAAACTGTATCTTGATGCACTGTTTTCAAAATAACTTTTGACAAATGACTACTCGTACTGTTGCAGTCAAACTTCCCTATAAATAATTTCATTGACAGGCCAAACAAATGTTAACAAGTATACCTCCGGTTTAACAAGTCAAGAAAGTTCTACTACTTTGCTAAACATAATTCACTCTGTAAAGCAAATTAATCATCATTGGGAAAGTATTCAAGACAATATTAACACAAAATAAAAATGTTAGGTATCTTCGTATCACGAATTCATATAATTAAGACTTCAAAAAACATTACCAAAATCAATCAAGAGCAGCAAAATAAGTCCTAAGCTTTTGTTTTCTCACCTAAAATGAACTAAAATACCTACAAGCATAGCTAGCATGTGTTCAACAGAGGCATGGCATTAACTACACAGAACGCATTTTTAAAATCTACTAACTTTTTCCAGAACCACCACAAGGAAACTAACCACACGCTTTAAGGCTAACAAGATACTTAAATAAATAGAGTATGATTTATTTTCAGGCTCTCAACATTCCTGCAATATAGTTTACTAATTCAGAACATTTAATCTGAAATTACACGGTTCTGCACATAGAGTCAGACTAAGAAAGCCACAACAGGCTATTTTATAACTCATTTTCTATAGCCCTTTCCAGCTTTATTATAAATAGGGTAGAAGGTTCTCAAAAGGCTGCGGTATACTCCGGGGTCATTCCTTTGTGTCCATCTTCCTCCGCCCCCACGATAATACATCAATATTATCATTATTTGCACTCCCACCCCCACTCACACTAGCACTTGTTTCCAACTGCTCTGGCTCACACCAGAGGTTACGAACCTCGTCGCGAGCTTTGTCCTCTCATTGCTTTTGCTCTAGAGTGACAACAGAAGCCTAAGGATGCCGCTGCAGCTCCAGAGATCATCTGTAGACTTGGGAACGCGGTGCTTTCCCACTTCCTCTCCGTAAAGCTAAAAGTAGGTGTAATAAGGCGTTTTTAACGCCGTTCCACGAGCAGTTCGTGTGTTGCCCGGCGCGCCGTGGTGCGCGCACCCGCGGCCTAGCCAGGCGTATCTGTATGCACGGATCGATGCAAGTGCCGCTAATGGCTCCAGCACTTAGAGCGCCAGGCGACAGACAGCCCGCTTCCCATCCAGCCGTGCCCACACAGCAGCCGTCACACGCATGCCACAACCCAGAGCTGGAAATATAGACGCAGCTATTTTAAAACAGAGATCTTCCGCCGTCAGAACACGTAAATTTCTGTACCATTTGCTTTCTTGCAGCAAGTGGGAGGGACAAAAAAAAAAAAAAAAAAAAAGAAAGAAAGAAAAAAAAAAATCTCGTGCCTATAAATCTGAGTTCTCCGTAGAGGCCGGGGCAGCAGTGACTGCTGCTGAAGCCCGCCAGACCTGCCGACCTTAACTCCACGGAGGGGATCGCCCAGTCCTGCCCCACTGGAATAAGCCCTTCCCGGGGTGGGCCGTGGCCCCTGGAGCTCCCGCTCCCGGCAAACTCCCTCTCCCGCGGGGACAGAAACCGCGACGCGGCTCCCACGCAGCAGCCGCTGGGGCCGGGCCGGCGGCCGCCGGAGCCCGCGGGCCGCGCCCC
>VZTT01058384.1:63692-84098 GCA_013400855.1 Buphagus erythrorhynchus | reverse complement strand
ATTTTTTTTTCTTATTCTATCAGAAAGTACCAGATCAAGGCTTAGCTATTCGTTTCAGTGTGAGTTATCTAGGTAAATCACAGGTATGTTTGCAATCTTTACAAAACAAATATTCCTAATGAAATAACTAATTCAGGTTTTTATCCATATTTCTTAAACTGTCCTTAATTTTAAGTGCCAGCCATCAGTGCAACAAATATATCCTCTGGGAAAACCATGGTCTTTCTGGAAGTGTTTTTAGCCTTCCTGCTTTGTGAATGTGCTTCAACTGCTACTGTTAAGGTGTCACACATACTGCTTGTAGACTCATATTTCTATAAGGAAGGAGACAACTTTATGTGCAGCTTCCTTTATACTACTAGTATTAAATCTCGTGCTTTTCACTACATAATACATCTCTCTGTTGTATAGTCTATTGCTTTTCCTGTTCCCAGGCAAATTTTAGTCTATTACTTTTTCTTTTTTTCATGGCCACTCCATGTACATAATACAGTAAGATGTTAAGAAGAGGAAACATACCTTCAGCTAAAAGTAATAGTAATGGAAGACCTACATATAAAGACATATTAGAAGTCAGCCCTAAATTCATTGTCAACTTTCAGCATCATGCCTCCTTTTCACAAAACCTGGGAACCGAGAGTTATGAGAAACTACAAAGTCTATGAAATGAGGAAAGTCCTGTAGTGGATTTGATGCATGAACAGGTAAAGAAAAAGTACTTGTGTCAATGATGCCTAAACTCCAAGGGAAAAATGTGATGACAGAGACAGATAATTCCACAAATTAAATCAAGGAGGGATGTAAGTTGCTCAGCATCCCTTGTACTCTAGAAAATATTCACCTAGCATTAGAAATGCCTGAAGACTGTCACAGTTTTCGTAGGAGTTGACCAGTTTATCAATACAGGAGGTACTGTAATGATTAAAAGAAAGAAGCTCAAATCAGAACATTTTTGAATCCAGGCCAAGTAAAACTGAAATAATACATTGGAAAAGGAAGCTACACACTGAAAAAAAAAAGGTGATATTGCAGCATACAATCTGCTTGCTTGGGGAATTAGAGGGAATAACCCCAAGTGCGGTTTTCTATAGAATTAGGAAACTATGTAAAGGCAATTTATTAAAAATTGGATGGTCACATGACTTGTACTCTTTCTCTTATAACATCAAAAGATTTTAAGTTGATGATGTTTCTCCATCATACCAGCGATATAAGGGATTTTATTCATCAAGTAAAAGAGTGATAAATAGATAATTCCTCTTGTGAGAGTTTTAAAAAGTTAAAAGCACTGCAAGTCCAATAAAATAAAGCAAAAATAAAACAAAATACACATAGAAATGCAGTCAGGAGGGAGCGCTATGTGCAATAGTGTGTTGCTCTGTCTATATCTGGAAGATCTGATGGAAAAAAAAAACAATAAAGGGCAAAAACTGACCATTATAATTTGAATAGGTTACCAGGACACGATTTGAGAGAAAACACAAAGACTTCTTTTCTTTTTTTTAAGGCAATCTTCTTGGCATCACATTCAATCTTTTCTTCTCACACAGAAAGTCCTGCCCAGGCATTCCTATAACTTCATCCTTCCAGTCCCATACTGTTTGCACAAAACCTGGGAGCTTGGAAATTCAAGTGTCTCAGGTCTCAGTCCCATGGCCTGGATCCGTATGATCCACAGTTACAGCCACAAGCAATTGCAGTGAAAGGGGAAGGTTCATTCAAAGCATCTCTAAAACCCTACCAATGCATGCAGCAAGCAGGTCTGCCAGGTGGAGGTGCGCTGTGTTCACTGCAGATAGTTCTCCAGAGAAATTATTTACTAAGCCCTTGCACATTGCCACTCAGGATGTGGAAAATAAGAGGCGTGTTTATTGGTCAAATTGGAAAAAAAACACATGCTTAGTTTGAGGACAACTCTGTTAGTCTTGGTTGTCTGACAAAAGGCTTTAAGATTGAGGTTTATTTTTCTACTTTAGAGAAGACAACATGTTTTTTACTAATACAAGAGCTGAAATTTTGGTGTTAAAATTTTTCAAACATTGGTCGAAGGCAGATACAGGATGATTGGGTGTGAACAGTGTAAGTCTGAGTATCAGGGACAGTAGGATCTAGGAGGTGTGGGAAACATTAGCTCTATGAAGTATTATTTGCAGTACCAAAATGAAGACTAAAACTCATATGCAGAGAGTTTGGTGGCTGTAATTGCACAAATTCAGGTGTTTTCCTGAAGTCATTAATTAATTTTTGTTCATTTGTTTTTCCTCTTCTGCCATCAAGATTCACCTTCAGCACCATTTTAGGCTACAGCTTTTGCCATAGACCAATAGAGCTGGTGCCATGGGTTGTCTCTCCAGAGGAAATTAGAAAACTGAACATTAAACCCTGAATATAAAAATAAATTAATGTTTTAGCTTCATCAAACACCCTTGAATTTCCTGCAGTACAAAAAGGCCGTGCTGGCAATGGTTTTCTGCAAGAAGGTTACTGCTCTGAGGAGTCTGAGATCTTACTTAAGGGCTGTCCCCCTCTTCCCAGAAGAGAAAGCACACTATAATCACTCATCAATTTGCCTCTGATGGTACTTCTGAACTTCTGGTACTTTCACAGCCTCTGGTTCTTCCCATCCATCTGACCAACTGAGAAAAACCACTCTCCAGTAATACAGAAATGTCTCAGTTTGATGCAGATGTCTCAGTTGTGATGCAAAAGTCTCTCTCATTTAGTCTTGCTGCCACCACCTTTCCTACTCCCCACCTCCCCATACACAGTCTGGCTGTCTCTAAGGTCAGAAGTGAGACAGTACAGCCTTGAAAGTATGGGACTGGATTTTTCAGATGTTCTAGTATTTGGACAAATTCTCCTTGGCAGCATTTGAATCCTTTCTTCCAGTTACTCTCTTGCCTTTCCCACTATAAATATTTTCAAAACAGGGAATTTGGACCAAATATTGCAAAATACCTGCAGTCATTGTATGTGTGAGGATCAGGTTCTATATGCAGATACCTCAAAATTTTCTAAGAGGCATTAATTGCTCAAGAAGTCTAAATCAAATAGTAATAATCAGTTAGCCTTAGAAAGTAAATTTTATGAAGCAAAATATAATAGAGGCAATGGAGACTAAATTTTGTCAAGAAAATAATGGATATTCATTTCCTTCAGAAGTTTTATGAAGGAAATTCCAGGTGCTGAATAGCTCTGAAAATCAAACTCACTGTGAAAAAATTCACTTAGTTGCCTTCTCTCAAAAGTGTTCTTATTTACCCCATATAATTTCTCAGTAAAGATTGCTCAGGGCAAGCTAAAACAAAAATAAATTTTGGCTATTAATTGTATTTTAGTCTAAAACATATATGGCAAAGCAGTGACATGGAAGGGATGAAGATTCATGAACAAACTAATTTTCAATAAATCCTCCACTCTATTTCTACAGAATTCCACATTATTTTACCCCAGTTCAGCTTTTCCACAGGTACCCTGGGGATGAGTTTGAGCTGTGGTGTAAAGGGAGGGAGCCCTGGAGCAAGGCTGGTCTGGTGGTTCTGAGCAGGTCTCTCAGCCTGGCTCTGCAGGGACATTCTCCATGGGACAATCTGTCTTTTAGGAACTGGGAACTGCTGTGTGCTGTGCTGTCCATCTGTGATCATGTTCCACTCTTAATCTCTTTTTAGCCCTTTTGACTTGAAATCTTAATGTCATTGTAACTTTAAACTGTTCTTTGGGATTATGTTTAGAGAACAATGAATTCACAAGAGAGTTGATTTTAAAAGTACAGGTTGGGCATAAACCTTACCTACTACGTCGTCGTATCGTGGACACAGGAACTGTATCTAGCTTAAACCCAGGGAAGAAAGCCCCAGGATCAAAGCCAGACTTTGTAGACATATTTAATTATGTATTACTGGTAAAGCAATAAAAGCTTACAATATGGGCTCTATTCACAAAAAGGACATTGTTTTGTCATGTTCTTCTTGTAAATTCCTTATGCATGACTCAAAGTGTCATTTTACATGAGATTCATAAAGACAAATGTCAGTTCTACATGGGTGTACCAATGTGTTACAGGGTTTAATCAAAAGCAAATGTGTATGCTGAAATCATATGTGTCATTAAGAGCATTTTTGCCCATAAATTGAAACCCCTGTTATGGACAGCAGACTGAGCTCCTATGCAATAAAGCTGCACTAGGCCTTCTGCATTTCCTGAGAAAGTTTACCAAATCATTTCAGAATGCAGTTATGAAACACAGGGTTCTGTAAGGGAGCTATTATCTCAGGAAGTACTTCAGGAAGAGTCTGGGTACTTAACATTTGTACTTCCATTTCAGGTACTGTCAGAGAAAAAGGTCTTTAACAACGTATGGCACTAGAGACCATCATGAGAGTTCAAGTTTAGTCTTCATAAAAAAAGTTAAAGTAGCTGGTGGGTCAGAAACTTTGGCTGAAAGAATTAGGAGGTATGTTACTGGGGAAAGAATTGGAGGCCAATAAAACAAGGATAGGTAGATGTTGAAGTATCATGAAATAGAACACTGACAAAATGCTGAACAGTAACTTTCATACTGTCACAGGGAGGCATCAATGCATCACAACTGCATTGGAAAAATTAATAGAAAGTTTGCTTTTAAATGCTGCCTTATGGCAGTAGTAAATTAAAATAAACCAGAATCTTTAAAAGTATTAGTTACAGAAATAATAATGATCAAAGATGAACTCACAGGAAATAGAAGTGCTATAATAATTCTTCCTGTAGTATATATAATCTCCCAATTTACTATGCTTTATAACCATACAACACCTAATTTCTGTTAGCAAATAAATCAGAATTTATTGTTAAAGAAATACAAGTAATTAAATAATAATGAGATTAAGATTACCAGGGAAAAATCAGCACCTGAAAGACAAAAGCACACATGGCTTGTCTAGATTTTTAATGCATAGTTAGAAAGTCTGAAAATATCACAGACATCCAGGAAGCAAACTGATAACATATATTCAGAAAAGAAAAGCAAGCACATGTCACTGTCTTTTGTAAAATACTTTTTCTAACCTTCATTCATCATGTATTATTGGCATAAGCTGGCTCTGCAAATGAAACTGTCTATTGTGAAAAAGATATCCAGGGAAAATCAGCTAGTTTCAAAAGGTTATTAATACTAATGAATGGTACTTGAATCTTGGAAAGCAAAAAGCACTCAGAGTTAGATTCTTACTTCTGATCTACATCTTGGTTGATTCCACTATAAAGTATTTTATTGCAAAATGGAACAAAAGCCAGATTCTTGATTCCACTTGCTATTTCTGTTCATCTGTTTTTTGATTGCTTAGTGGAATTTAAAATTTAAAATCTCTTCCCCACCAGTTTTGCCACACACAGAGATGTTCTTATGGGAGGAAATATTTGCCCCACAGGCAAATCCATAGGGATCATACTCCCTGAACATACCACAACCATCCTTTCCCTGCCACGACATCTCCCTCTTCTCCCACCATGTGTATTTCCCCAGACTGAGAACTGTAAGGACAGAAAAAAAGTTTTAAATAGTGATGGTAATCATCTCCCACCTATACAGAGAAAGATTCAAGTCCAGAAGGCTTTTCCTCATTTATGGGGCTGAAGATGTGACCATGGTGAATAAAAGTAATTCTGTACTGCTGGTGAAGAGGTGAACTGATCCCTGAATTTACCCACTGAGGACTGTTTCTTGCAACTTTTCTACAGTTGTTACCAGCAGTGAGTTTTCTTTCCCAGCATTGGCTCTCAGCACAGGATAACCCAATTTTGGGTCTCCTGCTGAGCAAAGCCAGGCAGAAATCAGGATGAGGTGCTACTGAGGTGCGAGGCAGAAACCAGGGAGAGCTTGTGGGGGGCAGGTGAGTGACACCCTCACGTGGATCACAGCATCGTGCAGGTCTGCAAAATTAAGCCCTTTACATATCTAGAATAGTTTTGGTGTGCCTGGGAGTTGTTACCACTCAAAATATCATCAAAGTGTCCATTCTGAAGGAAGGTTATCTCTTGTTTTAGATGCCACTGGCACCAGATCTAATTTGTTGCTATATAGTGTAGGGATGGATATCCTTGCATCTCCACGGGGAAGTGTTTTCTTTTCCTTTTTGCTTAGAAAAAAATGCATGCAAATCATACTAGAGATTTTTTTCAGTCTTTTTCATTTCTTTTTTTCCTCTAACCTGAGTTAGAATTCAGTTCACATTTATGTAAATTATCCCACAGAAAACTAAATATAGCAACAACTGAGAGAGATTAGATGAGACTGTGTGATGTTTTTGTGAGCTGCAATTAGACAGCCAGCAGCTTCCCTTGTAAATACCAGACTTTAAAGGATAAAAGGCCAGTGAATGTTTCCTTCAATAAAGTGCCTTGGGAAAAAAACACTCTTTGCTTGCCAAGTGGGCTCGAAAATAATTTCAGATGGCTCATCCCAAATTCATTGTATTTTTACCCATGTGTGAATGCAAATTTTTAAGAATCACTAACAGGTTTGGTTTTTCCTCTGAGTTAGAAAGAGTTATAGTATAGGAGGATTCTCCTTGGAGTGAAATTTCCTCCTTTAGCAAGGGACTCACCTAGGACTGTGCCTCGCTTACACTTATTAAAGCTTTCTTTAGGTGCTTTGAGATTTGCTTGACCCTTGAGTGAGTATTCTGCAGAGGGGAATATGTAACTGAGATTCCTACTGATCTCATCAGGCTGCAGCTCAGTCATTGGCAGGAGGTGTCATCTCTCTTATCATTTACTCCTGCTGATACAAGATACCACAGGGCTCTCTTCAGGGGCTAGGTGGTTCAGTCACTTGCTACAGAGAAACTTTACAGGAGAGGGGGAAAGTGCTCACAAACAAGAGATAAATAAAATTAGTGAAAACTAATGTTCAGTCCTAGGTAGAGAAAAAAAATTAACAAATATTAATGTTCAATCGTAGTTTTGCCTTGCTACATTTTCTTATGTTCTGGGTAGTTGATGGAAACAGATCATGCCATGAACAAAGAAACCTCTAACAAGATTTCACAAATGTTGAACTTTACAAAACATTCCAACATTACAAAATTGTTGAATATTTCATAGCAGTACATATAGCTTATCTTCTACTTTTTTTCCTGCTATGATGATTTGGCAGAAGAAGGTTGAAGATGTTTAGTAGAAGAAAGTACAGCCCCCCTGAGATTCAAAAGTTGTTTCTGGTTTTGCTGTGAAATTTCTCTTTGGCTAGTCACCCAAGGCAGGTCACTGTTTCTCCATATTTCAGATAATAATAATACAACTTACCTGTTTTCAACCATTTCTGCAAGAATTTCTAATTTTCCAGAAATAGTTTTGTGTCACTGACTGAAGAATTGTATAAAAGGAAGATAATAATTTTTTAAAACCCTACCATTTCTGCTTATGTCACTGAAATTATTGCATTTAGAGGGCTTCAGAAGAGTGATACTGAAATTAGAATGCAAAAAATAATGCATTTCATAACTTAAACTCTCCATAAGAGAAATGGGAAGAAATAGAGACATCATGTTTTTAGACAAGTAGTTTGATATAAATATAATAAAAGAAAAAAATACTCCTCAATTACATTATATGCATGGAAAATTATTTGTATATGTGAGGAAGAGCTACTGACTTAAAAAGCAAAAGGAAGGATGATTCTCATACTCACTTCCAGAATTACTGAGTCCCTAATTTCCCTCTAATGTTTTGTATTCTTTAAGGACTCTGCTTAGAATTTACTCTCCTGTTCCACTTTTGTACTGTAGGTACATTATATGAAGCACAATGTATTTTCCAAATGGCGAATACTCTGAATTACTCTTCTGAAAGAAGCAATAATAGCCCAAAAGCTGAAATTGTTCAAAGCCTCACAAGACAGCCCAGGCAGTCTTTTAGCAACACAATGGTGCTTCCTTTACCAGCAGGAAAACTCATCTCAGAGAATCTCAGGCACCTGCTCTTTCCATACTGAAACATGCTGGACAGGAAAAGGTCTCCAGGGGCTACTAATGGAAAAAAAGAAGGGGGGCTTAATGCATAAATTCTGAGAAAATTATTAGTTTAATGTTAACCTAAAATCAGCCTAACAAGAAAAAAATCAAAATGTCAGGTTATGTCGTTTAGGCTTTTCAAGACCATGCCAAGGCAAGGCTTGGTGACCTGTGCTCTTGCTTCAGCTGTCAGGGCAGTTGGATTTGGCCTCCAGGAGCATCAGGAAAAGACCAGCCTGCCTTTGGGAGAAGTGAGGAGAGAGAGACAAAAAAGTTACATGGTCCCTTTAGGTGCAGTATTGCTGTCTTATTCCTCAAGCTCTCATTTGAGTAACAGTGGCTCCTCAAAATGTGCCAATTTGTCACACTTTTAATAGTGGATTTAAAGTTAATGTAAGTGTTAGGACATTCAGATTCTAGTGAGGATCCTGGAATACCATCTGGACTTAATTTGACCTTTCTAACATCCAGATTTTATAGAGGTAAGATTAAGAAAGGCAACAAAACACAGACATAGTAAGGGACTAGACGTATTCTATGAAATGGAAACAAAACAAAACAAAATTATTGTGTACTGCAACAAGTTCAGTTTGAGCTTTATGTAATAAGAAGAATGACAAACATAAACAATAAAATTCCAGATAGACCCTATAATACCTAGGTCAAAATAAATGAAAAATTGCTTTGTTTTCGTAAAAGGTCCTATACTGCTGGATATATAAAATATTACTTAAGAGACATCTTTCCACCAAAAAAAATTCCAGATTAAGGCACTTGCAGCAACTGTAAACCTGATTATTTTGCAGCATCTGCTAGCCTGGAGCCAAATGTATGTTTGACACTCCCCAGTGAGGACAGAATACTATTTAAATCCATGAAATACGTTTCATTAAATCATTTTTCAGTTACACCTGGTGTATCTACATCTCAGGGTACAAAGAACCTCTTGTTGGAAGGCGATGCATTTTAACACCACAGAGCACCTGGCCAACACCCCCAGGCCAGCTGCAGTTTTTGTAAAGCATTCTCAGGAGGGTTGAGAGAGCTGGGGGTTTTCAGCCTGGAGGAGAGGAGGCTCGAGGAACTCCTCATTGTGTCCTTCCAGTACCTAAAGCAGACTTCATAAAACAGAGGGAGAGCAGCACTTTACATGGGCAGGTAAGTGATAGGGCAAGGAGGAATGGCTTTAAACTAAGAAAGGAGAGATTTAGATTGGACTTTAGGAAGAAACTTTGTACTCAGAAGGTGGTGAGGCACAGGAGCAGTTTGCCCAGAGAAGCTGGGGCTGCCCCATCCCTGGGAATGTCCAAGGCCAGGTTGGGTGGGGCTCTGACCAACCTGGTCGAGTGGAAGGTCCCTGCCCAGGGCAGGGAACTCAATGATCTTTAAGGTCCCTTCCGACCCAAACCATTGTGTGATTCTAAGATCATGTTAGGTGCTGGAGATTTTGTGCTACCCTTCTCAACACTGCTGTCTTTGAAACCTGCTCTGATGGAACCATTCCTTCTGCTTACCCCAGGATGGAGGATGTGCCCATCGGACACTCCAGTGTTTGCAAGAGTGACCAAGCTAGAAGCAAGAAACACACTGGAGTTTTATAACAGCTATAATGGCTTCCCTGCATAACTCTTCTGGGCATCATTAATTTCTGTCCTTTACTGTACAGGTAATTCCATGAACTGTCAGCTGAGGTACTCAGTGTCACCCAAACAGTAAATCCAAATCAGTTCTCCCAAACAGGAGAAGTTTCTAACACACAACAGAGACCCAGAGTAGTTATAAATGTACACTAGCAGTGTGAGAACCTGGTGGGAGAAACTGTATACTCCTTTCCAACCTGCTTTGATATTGGTTTAACAGTGAAAAGAAAAGAAATTAATATTTAGGCAAAGTTTATTAAAAGTTTGTATTGAAACTCTGTTTAAGTAATAAAACTTCTCCTTCTGATTGTTAGAGCTATATGAAAGATGACTGAGAAATATTTCCTTGCTCTGGCATTGGCTTCTCACCTGCCAGTGTCACAGATGACTTTCTGGCAAGATGGCATTCAGCTGAAAAACACCAATTAATGAAAAACATGTACTAGAATCCTGTAACATTTGACAATTTGTACCACTGACAAAAACTTATTTTTCCATTCATATTTAAATATTGGTTTAGCTGTCTTGATTTTGAGACTGTTTCTAACTTACTAGGAAAATGAATAAATTGATCTATCTAGTTTGTCAAACAAGATGCAACTCAATTACATTATTTAAAGTAGCTCCAAGAGAAACAATCAAAACTTCTGCAGAATACTTCACCCAACAGAGGAGCAGGAAGCAAGATTTGAAAGCACAGACAAGGATATGTTTAAATGTGATCAAATGGAGGCAGTCTTGAGCTAGGTTTAAACTCACTAGGTCTGGATGTTGGCAGCACAGCCAGAGTAGCCGAGTGCTCAGGCTGGAGTAATATCAACTGCATCAATAAATGCTGTATTTCCCCACTTTTTTGGATAGGTCATGTAATTCACACCCAGCCCTGAGCTGTTGGAGCTACACTCCAAGTTTGTGTGAAGGTCATTAGAGTGACTGCATGAGCTGCAGGCAGGGCAGAGCAGATACTGTTCCATGCCTTGACTCTGAGGAGGATGAGGTGTTGTGCATGCTTGTGTTTGTGAATGTTTGTGTTTACATTTGTGCTGTGTAACCCTGATGAGTCACTCTGAACGTCCAGTGAGAGATACATTGGAACATGTTGACTCAGGGACAATTATAACGAGACTGTAAAGGACTATAATTATAGGATTTGCTAATGGGCCTGGGTTATTTTGCCCCCGACAGACCTTTTTGTAGGTCAAGTGCTGATACTGCTGGCAAGTCAAGCATAGATCAAAATATTTTTACTATAATGAATAGCTAGGACTAGGGTATTATCTCCGTTGACTGCAATAGTCACCTGTTTTTTCAGTGAATATTTGTTTCCTTGTTTCTTTTCACGTAGAATACAGCTGTAATAGATTCAGGAGAAAAAAAATTTAAAAAAAAAAAAAAAACAATTTTATTCATCTGATTAGAGTGACCAATGAGAATGTTAATATGTCACAAGGGATGCAAAAATAAATGAGTTTCAAGACCAAATGCACTTGCCATTACCACAGGTACTTCATCTAACACAGGCCACTGCAGGTCATATAACTCATAAAACTTATCTCTAGCATCTCAGAAATTGTGTTTGCCTACAACATGCTTGATTTGGATCCCAAATGTGAGTCAGAGGTGAAGGCATTGGGCCTTCCAGCAGCTCAGCAAACAGGGTGTTATGCACCTCACTGGTGCAGAAGGATCCCGTATCAAATCCCACCTGCATTACCTCTCTGACATACAGCCACTCTTGCTAAAATCATTCTTCTGCAATATTATTTCTGCCTAGTTTTAAAATCAGCTGTTCTCAAGTAGCTGGTGAACATTTATCAAACTGAACTCAAGAATTTATCTTCTTGTGCTTTAATAGATCATTATTCTCAACTTGTGATAGAAACACTTTCTCTGATGAGTTCAGTAATGAAACAGAAATTTTACAGAAGCTCTTTCACTGCTTAGGTCTAGTACCTGCTTTCCAGACTGAAAATTTCAAAAAGGAGATAACTTACAGAGAGTCTTCTAGAAAAGAGAAATGCCATTTAGAATCCTTGGGGAAACCTTCTCAAAATGTGCAATAACTTTTATGCAAGACCAGAATGACTGCACAAATGTTGTGATATTTATCAAAGACAGAGGGGGAAATCTTGAAAAATTTTAGTACTCAAACTAGATCATTATCGATAACCAGTTTCAGACATTTAGCACTCAGATGAAATACAAGGATCATAATGTGGAAAAGCTCCCTGCTGAGATATACACAATGCTTTGCAAGATAAAAATGTTTTATTCTTCAGTAGTTTGACAATAGGCTAATGGTTTAGCAGAGCAAAAGAGTATTCATATACGGTATCTCCTATAGGATAGGAAGGGTTTTTACTGAAAAACTGCTAATAGCAGTTTCTACAGGATAATTTAATAGGACATTGTCCAGAAGTCTATCAGTAGAAAGCTACCATGGGATGATATAGAAGAGAGGAAGATAGAGACAGACGGGTGCAGAAATCAACTTTCTTTAAAAATTGGCTCCTAAGAAGCCATGATCTGCCCACAAATGTACTGCGGAACTTTTATGTGTAATCAAGTATTCAAGCAGAACATCCATTACTCAAGAATTGACAAATGTATCTGAAAAAATAAATCTGTTTTTCTTCCTTTACAAATTCATTACAAAGACCTGTCAGCACAGAAATACATTTTTTCTTTTCAAATCTAAATAATAGTCGGTAAATTAACATGTGAACTGGAAATAAGTTAAAGAAAATTAGCTAAAAGTTATCGTTACTTGAGTTGGAAATAATGTTTCTTTACAAAGCAAGATACAGAAAGTGCTTTTAGAGAATATGAGAAGGCACTGTGACATGTTATAACATATGCCATGCCACTCACCAAAATAAAAACCATCACAGTCCAGTTTTATCATCTGAATTGTACCATCTAAGTTGTAATACATACAGACAGAAAATTGTGGTTCCATCTTTTTGTTAAGAAACTTGTCATTCATGTTAATGTCAGGTGGTCTGGGGTATGGCCTTTGCACAGCAGCTGAGGCTCTGTAAAGGAAGGCACTACAGACCATGGAGTCATTGTCCTGTACTCCTGAAAAACAGAGAGTTAAATACTAGATAAAAACCAGAGGAAGAGAAATTTGTATGACAAAATACAAGCTGGTACCCTTGGAGCAAGATGCAGCAATACGTACAGGCCAAGTAGATACTATATCAGCTACATTATTTGTGATTGCAACAATCATAAATAGGATAGGAGAAATGGTGAAAAACATATATCTGTCTTTCTGATGCAGCATAAAACTGACATCTTGCCCATTTCTTGACATTAAAGATTTTTCTGCTAAGTCTGTGTTGCTGTTGTTTTCAGAGAAAAAGGGTTATTTTTCATGGTGCAAAATGGTAAATTTCATGAAGTAACACTGCATTTCATAAACAGATATCTTAAGAGACAATGTCAACCAAATAATGCTTTATAAGGCACTAGAAATGATTCACTGCATGTCTGAAAAACAACTTCTATTCATTTTTAGCCTACTAAAATGTTACTTCTCTCTATGAAGTTGAGTGGCTGCAAATGTAGGTCAGGAATTCTTTGCCCTACTTTTCCCTTCTCATTCACATTTCTGACTGGATTAGTCCCCTTCCAATGGTTTAGGACTTTGACACAAGAAAGAGACTACAAAGATCAGCAAGGACAGGATGAATAATAAAAAATTGGACCCTTCCTCCTTAAAGAAAATTGTATTATTTTCTCTCAAAGACACCAGATCCCTTCAAACCAAGCTAAATCCTCTGATCTCATCCATTCTTTTAAACTTGTCTCATGTAAATTCCCAATATATTTGTATTTCCATACATATGTTTAGATAAAGGGTCATAGGCAACTCAGTAAAGTTCAGGTCAAAGATTATTTAGGTCAACTGAAAGGTCTAAGCTTTGATACTCAGCTGTAAGTGTGACAGTAAGCAATTGCACTGAGGGAAGTGGATGAGAAAGACCTAACATGAACAAAAGGAGTCAGAATTAGTTGAAATAACAAGAGAGGGCTCTGTGTCCTTTACAAGAGATTCACTTCTTGATCTGACAATTGAATTTTGATGGTTTGATGTTTCCTCTTCCTGATACTGAATCATAGAAGGTATGCCAGCCCCTGATGGCAGTATCTATGCCACTCCCCTCTGCTTGCTACCTTAACAGGTGTGCCAACGTGGTACACTCCAGGTACTGATGGACCATGGTGGGAGATTTCCACAGAAAGGACTGACCATTTACTTATTCTATAATCCTATTATAGAATAAGCTATTTCAACAGGAAGTTAGGATTGAAAAGTTGAGCATTCAGAACTTGAGGACTTGCAGGTTTAGTGTGATCTATGAAGCCTTATCTCTCCTTGCTCTGTCAACTGTGATTGCACTCTAGAAGATAAAATCCTAATTTCTGTTGCTGAATGGATGGCTGAAATCATCCAGAGTGGACATGAGTTCCTCTGAAAATTACTTAAGTCTGCATAGGGAAAGTCTGATCTCGGTAAAACACCAATCATAACTGGATAAAAGGATAATTGGAGAAAGGATAATTTAAATTATACTGGAAATACTTTGCTGAAGGAAGGGTATGGTATCCTAGAATAGATAAGTTAATAAGTTAATGTAATTGAACCTCTGCCTTGCTACAGAACTTCCATACAATGCTAAGCACAACATTTAAATCTGGCTTTTATTAATTGCTTACAAAATGTATTTTCCATGTTATGGTTTTCAAATCACATTCAAAATTTTGTTTTGCAAAGAAATGAGCAAATAATATTGCTAACTACACTAAAACTATTGAGCCAGTGTCCTCCATGGCACATACAAAGCAAATGCAGATTCTACATGTGTCTGATCCTTGGGATCATAGTTATGAGGCAGGGTGAATCCTCACTTTATAGAATCATTCTGAGTTAATTTGTTAATATTTGTGAGGCAGCAGCAATAGGAGTGAGAATAACCATAAACAGTCTGGTCAGAAAATTAACAAATCTGTATTTAACCCAGAGTCAGAATCTTGCATGAGAAATAACGCTGAGAGCCCTACCTGGGTCAGGAAAACGCAGAGGTTTCATTTCTGATCAGTGAGTGAACACTAGCTTACTCTGTGCTACGGTGAGACAGGCCCACGTGAATGTAGTCAGTTTGTAATGCAAACCTCCATTGTGGTGTTTCCTAATTTTCTACATTTTCTTGTGATGTTCTCCTTTCATTTGTAATACACTACTCATTGCCTGCTCACTGCTTCAGTTTTGCTGATGTGGGGCTAAGAAGTTTTCAGTATTTTCTCAATACAGTAAATATTATCAGAAACTTCTGTCAAATATTTAAAATCCTAGTGTTCTAGAGAATTACAGAATTACAGAGAATCGCAGAATTGTTTTTAAAATGCTCTAAAGATCTGAAGTACAAAGTAGTTAAAATCCTTGTCTGAAAATTAAGAAAATAGGCTGTGCTCCGGATCTCTGATAGCAGAAATGAGTTCCAGACTGCTTCTCCACCTGTGTTACTATTTTGTATGGAAAAAATAAACTGCTTGCAAAAATGTATAGGGAAGCAGGAAATCTGGAGCCCAAAATATGGCAACGTACACAGACCCTTGCTTTATAATTGTGCGCACTGTAGACCATCTGTCTAGTGGTTAAATACACTCCCATTTAAATGAGCAAGTACATTTAATGGACAAAATATTAAGATCACTGAGGGGTGAAGTTTTTTATTTGCAGTGTGCAAATGCCAGAGTGGAACCACTTCTACATTCTCAATACTATACACCTTTAAAATAACTAAGAAAAATTACTACTTACCTGCTGCATACCAAAAATCTGCTCCTTTTAAGCAAATCATTACAAACTGGAATTGAAAGCCTGATGGTCTCATGGCCTCCATTCCAGAAGTATAAATCAGGCTGCAGCTCAGCTACTGCTGTTGTGAACTCCTTAAATACATAGAAAGTGAAAAATACTGGGAGGAATGGTTTAATGACTTTACTTGAAGTATTCATTGTCATTTCAATCCTATTTTAAACAAGACAGGACTGGAGAGATCTTCCCTAAACACCTTAACTAATAAGTTGTCAGTGTTTAAGCAACAATTACTGTACAAAAATTAAAATTAGCTGACGTGATCAAGCCATATGGCTAATATAATTTATTTGTTCAGATTTTTAAAAATTATGAAAACAAAGCCAGAGCAGCAGCATAATGTAATTTACAAATTTAACTAGAGGTGATATGGTCTATTTAATTCGACAACAAATAACGTCTTCCTGGTATTTTAAATGAAGTAAAATGATGGAGGGACGAAGTTGGATCCTAAATAGACCTGACCTGGAAAAACGAATTTCAAAAGGCTCGTGCCAGCAAAGTCCCTGGGTGTTACCCAGGGCAAGTGCTGGTGAGGGGGGCTTAGGAGAGACCGGGGTTTGGAGGAGCAGCCCGGGTGCCCCCGGGCCGGGCTCGGTGCCAGTCCCCGCCCGGGCCCGGCCCCGCGGGTCCCCCCGGGGTACCCCGGCTCTTCGAAAGCAGGCAGCTCCCGAAGGGGGCGAAGCTGTGGTCACCCAAAAGGCACGGGATCGGGGTTCTGAGGGTTTTTCCAATACTCCTGAAACTTGGATTCGATCCGTAATTTTTAAGGCTCGGTCTCTGTCAAAGGGAACCGATATTTCCCCTTTTCATTGACTCACACTCAACAAAACTGAGGCAAGCCATAATAAATCTGCGCTGGAAAATGTATGTTTGTGTTTCTCTACTCTGAAGTTTTTCAGAGTCTTTCTTAGTTACCTTGAGGATGTGTTTTTTTCCTTTGCCTGATTACTGCTGTGGGGAGACTTCTCGATACTGTCTGAGAAAGGAAATGTTGAGTCCGGACTAGCAAAGGAATGGAAGTTTGGGAAAGGGAAAGCTTTGTCTTCCTGACAAGTGCAGTGGACTGCAAAAGCTGATCGTGGAGGAGTCCTGCTTCCTGGTGTGTGTAGTGGAGGAGTTTTGCTCCTCTCAGAAACACAAAACAAGCACCCTAGAAATGTCTTTGCTCTATAGCAAATACCCCGAAATTATTTTATGCTTAGAATCAGCTTGATTATTTTCTCATACAAAACTACTCTGGTCCTGACGATCTCCTAAAGCTGGAGAATAACGCCACGAGAAGTTGAATGCAAAAGCCTCATTAGCATAGTCTAGAAACTATAGACACGGCTTTACTGAGCACTCCTCTGACGTTCTCTCCCGTCGCTAATAAGTAAAAGTCTCATTAAGGTGCTCTGAATCGAGTTTTAATAATGTGTTAATAATCTCTTGCCACTGTTTCGAAAAGAAAGGCTTTGAAGCAGCTGGTGCGTTTGGAAGGAAGTGCATCCCGGCGCGGGCAGGGCAGGAGCGCTCCCGCGGGCGCGGCAGGGACGCAGCTGCGGCGTTTGGCACCCCGGACCCGCACAGGGCGACGGGGAGGGCAGGGACGGGCAGTCCTGCCTGCTGTGTTACACCTCGGGAGGGAGGAGGAAGCTTGATTGATTGATTGATTGATTCTTTTTAAAAAGTACTCTAAAACAGAATCTGACCCTCACATCATTTTATAAAGAGAACTACTAAGATGATGTTGGGTTGTTTTCTCCCCTGTCATGAGAGTCCTTCTTGGTGAAAACAGAAAGTGGGAGTGGGAACCCGAGCTTCCCTTGCCCCTGCGAGCACCACAGGCCTCCGGGACCAGAGGCCGATGCTCATGAGAACCTGTGCGAGGACGAATCTTTAGCTGAAAAGATCATCCATGATTCATGATTTATCAGAAATTCAGCTTCGCTCTCTCAGACCCAACAGGCCACACAAGGCCTTCAGAGATTGCTTTTCTACTTGTAGTATTGACTTCCCTACTGCGTCTCCTTGGCTCGTTACTATTATCATCTGGGTTTAAATTTCTCGTTTTAAACAGTGTAATCTTTCTTCGGTTGTGCATCTTGGAGTAAAACCACGGGCATCATTTTCACATCAAAGAACTGTCAGTTCCCCTTATGAATTGCTGCCCCTCGCACCCTCTCTAAAACACTACCCTTGACACCCGAGCATGCGGAGCACGGCAGAGATATATTGTTGTAATCACAGCCCTTATAATTGAGTGTTGTGCCGGAGAGCCGCAGCGCAAGGCGCCTCCTCGAAGCGGGGCGGAGTGGACACCCACAGTAGCCCGGCGGGGCAGGGACACTCACACCCAGAGCTGCCGGTCCCGCTCGCTGCCGTCGGGAATCGCCCGGCGAGTCCCAGGAGCCGCGCAAGGCCGCTCTGCGCGACTGCCAAGAGAACCCAGTCCCACCCGGGGGGCACGGGACACCGCTCTCGGCTGCCGCCGCATCCCTGGGGCTCTCCGTGTCCTCCCTCGCCGCTGCCTGCCCCTTCCCGGAGGGCTCTGCTCGGCCCAAGCCTCTGTCCTGCTCCTGTCGAGCTCCCCTGGCCGGTTCCCAGCAGGTGCGGGGCGCCTCGAGATCCTGAGGCCGGGCCGCTGCTCCCCCCGAGACTACCGGGGTCCGTCTCACCGTCTCTTCGCTCAGACCGAAGCTTTACAAAGTTTCTCCCCGACACGTTCCCCCCGTCCGGGGAGCGTGGGGAGCCGGCTGGAGCCGCGGTGCATCCTGCAGCGCTCCCTGCTCCTTGCCCGCTCCCTCCTCCTCTCTCCGGCTTCCCCTCTCTGGTCGGCGGGACAGGGGCAGAGCTGCGGATCCTGTCCCCTCCCTGATGTTCCCTGTGCTGTTGCAGGGCTAGGGGGACTGGGGACGTGCGCGGCGCTCACCCGGGCTTTGGCGTTTCCCCTCGCCGAGCCGCAGCCCTCGATTTGGTCACCGGGAGCAGTGGAGCCGGAGCCAAAGAAGAAAGAGAGCTGGGAAGAAAGCAGTCCTGCCTGGAAGAGGGGCCAGGCAGCACATAAAGGGGAGCTGCAGTTTCCTGCCCGGTCTCGTACGGGAATCAACCCAAATCATTAAAAATATATATACTTTCTTGTCATGGAAAAGGAGAGTCATATCTGGTTTTGTCATTTGGTGGGGATTAATTAACACGAAATGGCTTCACCAGATGACGAAGCGAGAAGACCCTTTTCTATTCACTCTTGAACTCCATGTCCAAGGCAGGGAGTCAGAAGCCGCATCCGTCCCGTGTCCCCGCCTCCCGGGACTCCCCTCCGGGCTGGCATCCGCTACCCAGGACCCCAGCCCACTGCCAGGGCACGGCGGCACAGGGCCAGCCTCGGGCCCGGGGTTTTTAAGGGTGAACTGCATTCGCAATCTTGTTCCACCGAGGCCTTGCTGGCAGAGAGGCAGGCGGCGGAGAGGGCCATAACGTTTCGAAACGGATCCGACAAGTCTAAAATTCCCTGTGTGCCCGGCGAAGGCTCGGGCTGCTCGTCAGGCGTGAAGCTGCTGTTTCAGGTCCTTCTGAAACACAGTCTCGGTCATCATCATCCTCATACTGATCTGTGAACTCCTCTTCCATTAGCGCGGACCTGTCGAAATCTATGTGTGCCCCTTTTTTTGCTGATTACTAACTTCAACCCGTTAGAGGTAATGTTGGAAAACTGCGTTATTAGCTAGCCTGAAGGTAATTAGTACTTCCCCCTGCCATTGCGTCTGTTGTACAACGCAGCATGTAAAAGCCGAGTGTCAGCCCCGCGCATCTAATATTCCTCCTACACAGACCACTCATGGATAATGAGTCAAGAGCCCTAAGCGGAGTCCAAGTAAAAAACACTTATCAGGAGTCTCTCTTTGAGGACAGTAATTAATTGCGTCCTCGGAAACATTAGGTGCTCCCTCTAAGCGACTTGCTGGCTCTTTTGGAGAGAGATGAATTTGCTGGAGAACTCAGGGAAGCGTTTCCAGATGAGTTTTGCCTATTGTTAAAACACGCACATATACGCGCACAAGCACGCATGCACACCTCCCCACCACAGTGCAGTGCTTTCTCCTTTCTTTGGTAAACATTGTTTAAACAAACACCCCGCCTTGGCTGCTGCAGCCGGAGCTGCTCCCAGCTTTAATAAAGGCACAGGGAAGACCAGAACCAGCGTCCAAGACTGCTGCTTAATCCAATGAAGGCAATTTCCGAGGATAATTGCGAACATGTTTTAATGCATATGCATGAAAAAGGATTTTTTTCCGAGAGACCGACTTTACATGCTTATGTAATTGATTGAGGCGCTGACCCGCTATTCAAAATGTTATTTGAGAACCATCAGAATGCGTAAACTTGCAAATTGCCCAGCTTGTATCTGAATTAATACCTCATTCATCATCATTATGGGTTGATAAGTTAATTTAACCATTTCATTCTGCCTTAATGAGCTATAGTTAAATTAATGCCACATAATATATGAAAGTAACATTTAAATAGAAGCACTGGGCTGAGACAAACAGAGGCTGCTGCTATTTGGGCTGGAAGAACGTGACATAAATCTTTTCTTCATTACAGGATCCAGTCTGTTCTACCAGCAGTTATGAAGTATTTATTCATTCACTTTCTTTTCCGAAGTTGCTTTGCCAAATAGCATAGGTAAATTATGTGCGGTTGTAAATAATGCCTTGGGATGACTTTATTGAAGTGAAACGGTGAAAAAATAGTCTCTGTCTCTATCCCTATAAAGGCACCAGCCAGACAAGATATGGCACGCCCCGCAGCGAGATCCCGGGTTGTTTCTCTAGGCTCCTGCTTTCAGGCTGTCCTCTCTCGGATAAGGCGCCGTGGGACTTGGCAACAGCAGTGCCAGACCCTG
>VZTT01058384.1:31024-47762 GCA_013400855.1 Buphagus erythrorhynchus | reverse complement strand
GGGTTTTGCCTACGCCGGCGGAGGGGAGCGCTCGGGGGCGGCGGCGAGGCCCGACCCCCCGACCAAGGACTGCCCGGGCTCCACCACGGCGGCCGCCGCCCCCGCGCTGGGCTATGGGTATCACTTTGGCAATGGATATTATAGCTGCAGGATGTCCCACGGGGTTGGGATACAGCAAAACGCCCTGAAGTCTCCCCCCCATGCCTCCATTGGCGGCTTTCCCGTGGAAAAGTACATGGATGTCTCCAGCTTGACCAGCACGAGTGTCCCCGCCAATGAAGTCTCCTCCAGGGCAAAGGAAGTGTCCTTCTACCAGGGCTATACAACCCCCTACCAGCACGTTCCTGGGTACATAGACATGGTCTCAACGTTTGGCTCTGGGGAACCGAGACACGAAACATACATATCAATGGAGGGCTATCAGTCTTGGACTCTGGCTAATGGCTGGAATAGTCAGGTTTACTGTGCCAAAGATCAGACACAGAGCTCACACTTCTGGAAATCGTCTTTTCCAGGTACGAGAGGGGGAGAAATGGTCTGAGCAGAATTCCCCCGCGCCTCCTCCGCCTTTCCGTCCCCTCCCCCGCCCCCCGGGCTGCAGGGGCGGCCTGCCGAGCTGGACACGCTGCACAGACACGCATAGAGCAGGGTGGGGGCGGTGGATATTCTCTTTTTCTCACTCCCCCCTCGGCCGTCTACCCCCGAGAAAATCCTCACCCTCTGCTTTCCATACCCGCGGGACTGACCCCAGAACCTCCTCGCCACCAGCGCCAGGGCACCGGACCCCCGGCCCGCGGGCGCCGGGGCGGCCTCGGGCCCCTTCTCCCTCTGCTTCCCTCGGTGGCCGGGTTTGTAGTGGCGTTTGAAGTTTGCAGGACGGTGGCTCGAAGGCTCGCTCTCCTCCGCCTCTCCGGCTGGCGACTGATCCGGCGGCCCCAGAGTACTTAAGACACTGCGAGTAGTGAGGGCACAGAGGCACAAACCACATGCAAACAAACCCGGGAAACTCTCACCAAAGGGATTTCTGTGTATGCGCTGCCAGCACCGACCCGCTCTCAGCCCCCCAGCCAATGCCCCCGCCGCCCTGCATGCTCGGTTAGCGATGCATGCCTGAAAAGTGATGACAGTCCATCAAAGTTTTGGTGGTGCTTTACTAGAGTGCAAATAATGTGGCAGTGTAAATAATAATAAACTGTAAACAACCCGGCATTATTTATTTGCCCATGAAAACCAGTGCCCAACAAGTATCGGTTAAGATTTAAACGCCTGTAATAAAATTCTGATTTTTCACATAATGTCTTTTACAATAGGGGACGTTGCACTAAACCAGCCCGATATGTGTGTCTACCGGCGTGGGAGAAAGAAGCGAGTGCCGTATACAAAACTGCAGCTTAAAGAACTCGAGAATGAATATGCCATTAACAAGTTCATTAACAAGGACAAGAGGCGAAGGATATCCGCAGCCACAAACCTGTCTGAGAGACAAGTTACCATTTGGTTTCAGAACAGGAGGGTGAAGGACAAGAAAATAGTCTCCAAACTGAAAGACAACGTATCCTGATACGTTGCGGACAATGATGAAAATATAAACTCAATTTACAACCAGCTAAAGACTTTTGGAAAGACTTGAAAATATATTTAATTTTTTTTGTCCTTCCAGCGGTGGCGAAATTTCGGGAATTGTTTTCCATGAAAGTCAGCGTTTTTCTCTCAGTGCAAGGGAGTGTTGACAAGCCTTGAATTGAATTATAGTTTCTTCTTTTTGAAAATAATAATAATATTAATATTAATTATATTTTCTGTTCTTCCCTCTAGGCCAGTATAAACGAATTTAAATATGTTGAACGGTAACGGTTATAATTTTCTTTAATGCTTAAATCTTTGGGGGGTATTCTGTTGGTTTTTTTGTTTTGTTTTGTTTTTCCTCTGAGCAACAGCCAGTGCCAAAAAGTGTCAGTTTTGATTTGGTATCGTAAACTTCAAAACACGCCTAGTGAAAAAAAAAAATCCATCGGAAATACAAGAAAGCCGGAATACGGAGCCATCGCAGCACCCGGCTTCGGCCAAACCTGCCTGGTCCACTGGGACCCGGAGAGAATTGCGTGGAGGGTTACTGGCTGCAGCAGAATTTTTAATTACTTTTTCGAGGAAGGGAGAACCTCTCCGAGCTGCTGCGAGGCGCAGAATCGCAGGCATGTCCCACCGCGCTCCCTGATTCTGGAGGTGTGGGGTCGAGGTTGGGTTTGTGGGCTCTTTCTGCCGCAGTTTCGTTTTCAGTGCAAGGAGTCCACACTGCCCGGCTGGAAAAGGAGCCCTGGCTGGAAAAGGGAAGAGCTGTGTCCCGGGAGGCGCTGGCGGACGGGGCTGCGAGGCTGAGCGCTCCGCGGAGGCGCAGATCGCGGTGCCTCGGGGCAGCGCTCTCGGCATGACGGATTGGCCAGCTCGCCCTGCAGCCAGAGGAGAGGCTGCCCCTACAGAGGTGTGTATGGACCTGCACAGACCTGGCGGGAAATGTCCGCTCTGTCCTGTTTGTCTGGACCAGCCCAAGAGACTCTTCTCCTTCCTCCTGCCCAAAAACTTCTTGTCGGACAAGCGAAGGTCACTGCTAGCTTTTAATTTACAAAACTAAACGGGTGTTAATGACAGAAGCAATAAATAAGGAAAATCAAAAGATGCCATAAATTATATGGGCCGAAAGGCTAAGATTTTGTCGATTTTTTTATTCTTTTAAACCTAGTGTGCATGTTACGATATACCCAGGGTGATCAGACACACTAATCAACAGCTAGGAGAGAGAAGCGGTATCCTCTCTGTTAACGTGCCTCGTCTAATTCTTAAAATGCGTTCCAAACTAGTATTATTTATTATAATATACTATTGCTCTAAACATTTTGATTACCCTTGTATGTGGTAAGACATACGATAAGCCTACTTCTCCATCAACCATTTTTAAAAATTTGTCTTAAAGTCAGCTTTTACTTTGTGTTGAAAATACAATCTGAACTTCCAAACTGTTAACGATGTTGCAAATCTTCTCCTGAACCATCTTTAATAAAATTATTTCTTTTCGCTATACATAAAAAGAGAGAAATAAATTCGCCTTCTTTTGCCGCAGGGGGTTTCACGGGCTCCAGGTTTGCTTGGGGGCCTCTCAGGGACACTTACAGTACGCCGTTCCTGGGAAATGAGAGGTAGATACAATGAGACGCACATTAAAGAATGAAGAAGAGCATTCGAGAGTGCCTTGTCGATAAGAAAGGGTTTTAGCGAGAAAGAAATGCTGCCGGCGAGAAATACAGGGCGTGGGAAGCAGGCGAAAGGCTGTGTCTCCCCTCTTCCTCCGAGCCCTGCTCTGCCTGCCCGCCGCCCCTTTGTTCTCCATTTCCAAAATGTCCCGGCACTTGCCGGTTCCCCGGCGGCCGGCCCGGAGCGATGCCACTCCGTTTTCTCCGCAACCGGCTGTCTCCATCGGGAGGTTATATTCCCCCTCCTCCACCCTCTTCCTTCCCCTTTCTACTCAGCTTGCACGTTCATGGCGTTTGTTTTCCCTGAGCGGACGAAAAAAGGCCATTTCTGAGCAGTTCAGATTTTATCGCAAAGTGCATTTTTGTTTAATTCTAGTATAAAAGGACACTTGTGGTGCTCATCACTTACGTGCCTGGAACGGCCCTCTCTGCTGATGCAACCTTGTTTTCTCTGAATGTTTTAAATTCTTGTCTTCTCCCCCTTGGCACCACCACTCACCCACACATACTGCCATTAATTCTACAGAGGTTTTTCCTCCCACCGAGTCTCCCTGCAGACCAACGGCCGGGCACTGCCAGAGCTGTTTTGTTTCCCGGCCGCGGAGCCATCGCGGGCTGTTCTCTTCCTCCTTCCAGGCTTAACCTTTGGCTTTGCCGGACTCCGTGCTTTCAGAAGGCGCAGTTTGCAGAGCCAAAGCTGCCTTTCCTGGGCAGAAGGAAACCCGAACTGTCTGGCAAATCGGTACCAGATGGAGAGGAGTCGCCTTTTAGTTTCGTAAGAACGTGCAGAATCATTAAGAAGCCAGCAGCTACAGGCAGGAGGAAGGTGAGGCGCACATCTGCCCCTCTACCTACCGGTTGAGAGTAAAAGGGTTTTCTAAGCCTGGAGCTGTGGCATTGGTGAGCCTTGTTCAAAACCTTCTTGGCCATAGCTTGGGCTCTTCAGGACATCCGTTTCACGTGGCCCCGGGGCCGGGCTGCAGCCGTGCAGCCCCAGCGGTAGCCGGCCACAGCCTCCCTTGTTTAGAGAAAAGGATATGTGATGGTCCGTCTGAAATGTAGTGCACGTTATTGCAGATAATTAACATGTACCTCGACAAACCGAATTGCAAATGCACAGTGGCGCAGTGATGCATTGCTTGGCTGCTGTCAGGCAGCGCTATTTCCCAGCCATGTCTGAGGCAATCCTGCCATCTCCTGGACAACCCCTGGCATAGGCAAGGAAAGCCTTCTCGCTTCGGGAGCCGCATTTCCGAGTGATAAATGAGCGAGGGAGACTGATCGGTCACACGCAGAGCACCCTTCGTCTGTAAACTGGAAGACTATGCCAGTGAAATTACAGCGTGTGGTCAGCTCTGGTGTCCAGGCCTATCCGGACGCCTATTTAAAAAACAGAGGGGAAAAAAAAAAAAAAAAAAAGGAGCGGAAAAGAGGAAAGGAGCGTGTGAAAGCAGGCCTCCGGGTTGCCCTGTTCCTCAGTGGTGATATTTCCTGTACAGACACAGGCGGGGGGATACCCGCGGCATTAACACGCCGCCCCCAAACCAGCAGCCGGCTGTAGCTGGAAAAAGCAGCAGAAGCGCATACGAGACTCTCCTTCCACTCCACCCCGCTCCCCTCGGCTCCCAGGCCAGCCGCCTCTGGAACAAGATGTTTCTGTAAATGTTTTTTCCATGTAGATTTAAACATTTTCTGTAACTGTGAGTGTCTCCAGCTATTTCAGGTTTTTATTATTTTCTCTTCTTTTTTTTTTTTCTTTTTTTTTTTTTTAATTAATTAGCAATTACAAATGAGTTGAATATTAATTGAAAGCTCTGTTTTCTCTAACCTCATAAAAGTTAGTTTGAGGTGTCACCTTTCTTTCCGGTAACTGGGAACTCACATCCATTCCTCGTGTTTACTGCAGACAAAAATATAGCCTTTGAACTGAATGTGCCTTTTCTCTTCCAAGAACCGAAAATCAGCTCTTTCGTAAAAGGCGATTAGGAAAAAAAATATTGCCCATCTTCTTAGGGAACACAAAGTTGGAATACAAGTCAGCTAATAAGAGGGAGATTCAATTGGCAGACATAATTCAAACAATAAAAATTAAAGGCAGTGGTCAGCAATATCCTCCAGCGGTGCTTGTGTGGTCCTGTGTGGTCTAGGAGAGAGCAATCATTTAAAGATTTTTTTCCAGGGCAATGAAATTACTGCAGAATTTCCCTCAATTTCCCATTAAACAGAAAGATGAATTTGATTAGGAGAATGTCAAGAAGGGCAGCGTCTCTGATCTCGCCTTAGAAATAAAACCAAGATTAAAACTGTGATTAAGAGGATAATAACAGGGAAAATTAACCCTACCTGCTAACTAGGTTCAAGTTTTTAACGGAGGTAATGAAAGTGGGAAACTCCGGGCATTAAGGCTTCGCTTGACGCCAGACTCGCACACACCAGGGGAGATCTTCTCGGGAAAGAGGCCGAGGACAGAAGCGCCCGGTCCGGGAGGCTGGTCGGCCTCCAGAGTGTCCCTCGGATTTGTAGGGCGGTGGGGCAGCGAGCGACCGGGAGCGCGGAGCCCACGGGTGCTCTGCTCCTTCCCGAGCCTTCCAGCTCCCTGCCAGCGTCTTTGGGTGCAGCACACGGGGCCCTGACTCCTCTCGGGGGGAAGAACGCTGTCTTGGGAACCGCACGGTTTAGGAAAGGACACGAGCAATCTCCTGTGAGGATGCTCTCAGATACGATTTTAATTACTCGAGGGTCGTGGGGAAATGAGGGAGAGAGCGGAATAAATGGTCTCTTGTTTGATCAATCAAAAATGTAAAAATATGTGTAACTCCTCAAAATAACACAGTAATAAAACAGTAAGGGATAATTTTCTTTTCAAGAGAGAAAAATTCCTCACACACAACCTGGGAGATGAGGCTGACTCTCCCCTCTGCCCGCTGTTGCATTCACACCCTCTCTGCTGAAGAGCAGACCCTGGCATTTTCTTTCTTGAAGTCTTTCGAATTTATTTATTTATTTATGTCATCTCAGAGGGTTGCCCAAGTAATTCCATGTTGTTGCTGTTGTTATTCTCTGTTTGTTGATGTTTGTTTGATTGTATTTCAAAGACAAAACAGACTCGGGGTTTTAGAAGCGTTGTCCGCCTAAAAGCGCTTCCAATTGAAGATGAAGGGCGAAAGGGGTAAAAAGGGGCAGACGTGCGGACCTAAGACAGTACCGGTCATTAGTGTGCCAGAACGACGATCCCGGTAGTATCCGATCGATTAAGACTTTATTTGCACGCACATGCGGATGCATATGATGCAGCTGGGGGCAGAAGTACATACGTGTGCCCTAAACATCCACATCTCAGAGACATCACAAGTAATTTCCAGTCCTCGGTGCTCACTCTTACCGTGGGTATCGTTCTGGCCCGGAGGCTGCTGCCAGCCGGCGGGCACTGCCAGCCTTCTTTTTTTTCCGGCACTGCAGCTGCACCCGGGGCTGCCCTGTCCTCTCGGCAAATGTTTGTTTTCCTCTCATCTCTCCGCCGGCGCCGCAGCTCTGCCAACCCGCCCCGGCCACTTTTATAGAAGTGGAGACCATGGTTTCCCCTCCCCCTTGCGAGCTCGATATTTTCATATTTCGAGTGTTATCATAAGACTTTTAAAAAGTGGGGGTGAAGAGAAAGAAAAAAAAAAAGGGGGGGGAAGGGGGGGGGGACTCTGTGGCTCGGTCGCTGGAGGCGGTGCTGAAATTACCGGCTTTGAAGAACCTGTCTGCAAAGTTTCGTCCAATCGTTTCAGGCTTTCCGCTTATTCCCTGTTGTAACTAAATACCGCTGTAAGAACAGCTGAAGTCCTTTGTTGGAAATGTGTGATCGCAGTCTCTACAGATCTGGCTACGTTGGTTCTCTCTTGAATTTGCAATCTCCAGATTCCTTTTATTTTCCTAATTTGCGGGCTAATGGCAGTCAATTGGCGGCTCTGCCCACCATTTCCTACCCCCGGAGCTCGATCCCCTGGACTTGCTCAAGTTCGTGCGCAGCCCAGCCGCAGAGCCACGCGTTCGGCGGCGCGGCGCAGCCTTACCTCCCCGGCTCCGTTCCAATCAACATCAGCTCCAACGGCAACAAGGAATGCCTGGAAGACAACAATAAATATTACGCCCACGATACGAGCTCCAAACAAGAGGAGAGATGCAGGCAGAGGCAATCTTTTGCAAATGACCCAACTGTTACTCACACAGCCAACTTAAAGCCCGTAAAGTATGACCACTCGAGCCTGCAGAGAAGTTTGCATGGCTCGGCTACTCTTTTTGAAGTGAATTCCTGCAATTCAAGCTTAAAGGAGGACATCAAGAATCCCGTCAACTTGAACCTGACAGTTCAGCCCGCAGCAGTCCAGTCATGCCTCAGACCTTCAGTGCAGGATGGTATGCCTTAAATATCTCGCTTTAGTTAGAAGCGACCTAGCTATATGTTCTTTTTAAGAAATGCCTGTAATTACTTTGTAACCCTCCCTGTAACTCTTTCGGAGCAAAAATCGCTCCATCTGACTCCGAGATTAGATAGAAATTGTGCTGTCAGATGTGCTTTGCCCAGTTTTCAGACCTAGTTTCGCTCTGATATCTTGCGGGGTTTTTTGGGTTGGCTTGGGTTTTGTTTTGTTTTGGGTTTTTAAAATTATTTGTTGCATATTCCTATATTTGTATACCCAGACTTGATCCACTAAATTATCGACGTGTTTGTTGTAGGTTTGCCTTGGTGTCCCACCCAGGGGAGATCAAGAAAGAAACGGAAACCATACACAAAACAACAAATTGCTGAATTAGAAAACGAGTTTCTCCTCAATGAGTTTATTAACCGACAGAAGAGGAAAGAACTATCGAACAGACTGAATTTAAGCGATCAGCAAGTTAAAATTTGGTTTCAGAACCGGAGGATGAAAAAGAAAAGAGTAGTAATGCGAGAGCAGGCTCTTTCTATGTACTAGAGCAGAGTCCGCCCGTTCCTGCATGAACTTGTGCCCGGAGTGTTCACCCCTAGAGTAGAGCGTACGTGCCAGTGAAACGCGGGGAGTGCGTCTTTTTACCATTTAAACCAAGTTCTCGAAACGCGTAGGATCCCTGCGTAAATAGGCAACGCTGAGTTCTTAGCCAAGATGAAGAAGACGAGCCGGATCAGCACGGAAACGTATTATCAGCTTTTTACCTTTCTTTCTCCATTTATATAGATTTTCTCCTACATCCTACCCTCTCTTTCCCTGGAGAACAAGCGGTGCTAAGCTAAGATCGATTTCTTTTATCTGTATGTAAACATCATTTTGCAGCAAAATAAAGGAATAACTCCTAGTAAAGACGTCAGCTCTGTGAGTCCCGGCCGCTCCCTTCATCTGCTGCCCTGCACGCCAGGGCGAGCCTGCGGCGCCGGCTTGTTTTGTGGTTTGGAGTAACCTGCTCGAGCAGCGATGGGGAAAGTGGTTAGCAAATAANTCAGCGGCGGCCGCTCGGCCCCGCTCCGCTGCCCGCGGCCCGCCCCGACGGCACAGCACCGCCGGGAGGCCTCTGTGTGCCCGGGCCGCGGGCAGGGCTGCTCCACGGGCACGGCAGAGAGGTTCCTCTCCCGGGAAAAAGCGCCCCTCTGCCCCTCGCTGTGCGCCTGCCGCCTCCCGGGAGTTCCGCGGCGGCGCAGGGGCCGCGGAGCCGGGCGCCGGTGCCTCCCCAGGTGGCCGGGCCGGGCCCTGCCCTTCCTGCGCTCCTGACTTTGGCCTTGTCCAAGCGCTGCCCCAACAGGCCAAAGGCAGCGGGCGGTGCCGGGGCAGAGGCCCAGGCTCGGAGCAGCTGGGGGGAGGCTGGGGCCCACGTCTCACCCCGAGGTGCTGCAGCCACAGGAGTCGGAACAACATGGAGGTTTTGGTGGGACTGATTGTTTCACCACTCAGTCTCCATGGCCGTTTCTACATAGATTTTTATGAGGGAAAAAGTGAGAACCGGTTCGGGGTTTTGCCCAGATATAAACCTCAGAGGATAACCCAACCAGAGGGGCTGGTAACAGTGCCTAAGCCGTTTGATCACTGTTTTGGGACGAGAATGAGATCGATTTTCCCCGCATCTTGATGAGAGGCTTTCTCTGCCGAGAGCTGCTGGCCTCTGTAACACCAGAGCAGTCAGACCGTCCAGAGCTCTAGGGCCTGAGGAAACAACTTATTGCCCTTAGTCTGATACCTCAGAATATGAATTTTAAAAGAAAAATCTCACTGATTTTTAGGTCCGTATTAAAATGCCTTTTGGCTGCAATTTCCACCTAAGTCTTCATTTCTCAACGAAGCGCGTTTCCACGCCTCCCAACAGTAATAATAATTAGGCTGGCAGAGGCTGCCTTCTTTTCTGGCATGTAAAATAGGCTCAGATATGGTTGTTCGTGGCGAATACATAAAGTCTAAACAACCGCAAGGAACGGCACAAAGCTGCTACCTACTTACGGGACTATAGCCTTCTCGAAGGCAATAAACTCATTATTTCATAAAGAATCTCATTTGAACCTCGCTCCTACTCAGTCCTGTGCTTGCAAGTACTGCTCGAGAGGGCACGGTAGTCCAGATGAATTTGGAGATAAATCCCGGATTCCTAGGCGGGCAGAGATGTAGCCATTTTCCCGAAAGCTTTCCAGAGAACCCCAAAGGTAACGCTTGGGTGGTGTTTCGGGGGGAGAAGGAAAACCAGCCCAAAGCATTTGTCGCCACTCTAACCGCCCGCATTGCCCAATGCAGACAAAACCCTACCTCGTTCATGGCGGGATGGCTGCCAGTAGGAAAGCAGGGACGAAGCCTCGCCGGGTGACAGCTCCCCGGGGCCAAGGGATGCACACCTAGCCATCCACAGCCACAGGAACCACTCCTGGGTCCCTCCAAATCTTCGATACGTTCAGCCCCTGTGCTGGGAGTTGACGCATTGCGGACAATGGGGGTCTCTTCATCCAGTGGCATTCCCTAATTAAAAAAACTAGGAGCAACCCTAACGATGCAAGCCAGGAGAAAAGCAAAAACCAGATAAAGTCCCTTTTCTTACCCTCTCCTGGAATACTACTCAGACGTCTACTGTCCTTGAGAAATTGACCCATTGCACTGTTCTTCCCTATCCTAGTCCTCCCCAGTGCAACCCGTCCCTTTATTACATGGGTGATGTGAAATCCGAAGAGGAACCTCGGGTGAGAATATGTGAAAGGCAATATATTATTTATTAAACGCATCTGATCCACGATGATGGCTTATTGTGAAGCTCCTAGACTAAATCGCCTACGGAAAGAGAAAAGACAGAGGAGGTAGGATCTAAATTGCTATTTGTTGACAAAGTCTGTGTATTATGTATCTTTTTGTATCTTTGTGTGTGCCTGTGTGTCTATAGATGCACTCATTTCAGCAGTGCCCGTTGTGTGTAACCGTGTGTGCACACTCGGACGTACGCGTTTGTGCATCTCATACTGCGCACAGACACATCGGCGGTAGAAAATGGTGCATGATTTCACGCGTGCCCATGCTCCAGGTTTCATCCCTTCCTCTGAAGCGGTGGGCGAGGACAGTGGTTCGGGCGTGGGGAGGCACACACGCGTGGCAGAGCTGCAGGCGCGGGGCGCGCCCTGCCTGTGCGGCGCTGCCTGTGCGCACCCACCCGAGCCGTCCCCTGGGCACATGTGTGCACGAGCGTGTGCGACACGCCGGCTGGGTGCGCAGGAGATACACCCGAGTGAGGTGGATGCGCTCCACGCCCTTCGGCTGGATTATTTAGGGTGTTTTATCAGGTGCCCTCTGTACCAGCTTTGCGGGTGTATGCGGGGCGGGATGGAGCAGCGGGCACACGCTTGCTGCGCCCACGCCCGCGTCCCTCCGCAGCATGCAGGCGACGGTTCATCCCTTTATTTACTCAAACATAAACATCTTTGCATTTTCACCGCAGCCTAAACGTGATAAAGCCCTTCGAGGAGGCTCTCCATTCCTCCTCTTTTGATAAGGCTGCAAACGCAACTTGGTTTGTTGGGAATGGCTCTGGATGCCTTTGTGATTCCTAAAAGAGCATAAATAATTAAAGTTTGGCAGAGAGGAAAAGCTTTCTTGCAGAACTGTAGTGGCAATAAATGAAATGACTCAGAATCTCTTCTCCAGTCGGTTTTTACGAGAGCTGCCAGACAGTGTCTGTTCACGTTCTCCAGATACTAGGGGCGCCATAACAAAGTTAAGGTCAAGTTAGTGTCTTATCTTGGGTGGCACAAAAATACCGCATCTTCTCCAGCCGGACTGGGTTTATTTTTAAGCCCAAACGTTACGCAAGTCGCTTTAATTTCCACGGAGAGCATTTGGAAATGTCTCTTGGACCTGAATACTTGGTGATTCCAGGCAACGATTGCAGATGTTTCAAGACGCCTAACGGTAAAGTATTCGCCTGACTGTGTACATGATGTGCATTTATGTTTCGATGCTATTTAATCCGCGTAAGGGAAAAAGGAAAGAAAGGGAGGAGTGTGTGTGGGGGGGTGTTATTGTAATGTTCAGAGCTGGGCTGAGATCGACCCCGGGGTGAAAACTCTCTGGCAGGCGGGGACCCCCAGCTCTGCCTTATTCCAGCGGGGTCTCTGCTGTGATATTGGTCTCACAGTTCCCAATTTAGATGGTTTCTTAAAGGACTAAGAGGGCTTTCGTACTAACAAATCGTCGCCATGTCTTTGAACTTGAATTAGTTGAAACCGGTTGGCTCCTGCGCCAAAATTTAATCGATGCTAGGCTTGTTGCATCGAAAAGAAGGTGAAAGATTCTGGTTAAGGCGCAATTAGTTGTTTGAACGGTAAAGAAAATGAAGCTCCATAGGTTTCCAGAACCATCTCTCTTGACGAGATAGGCGATCAGAAACCTTGGGGGGAGCAAAATCCAAACGGAGCCCTGCCCTGCTTTGCTGCAAGGTCCAGGGTAATTAGTGACACAGGAGCCATTTTAACTGCGCAGACATAATTTTTGGGAGGTTGTTTTTTCTGTTGCAGCAGAACCGAGAGGGCTCGAAAGCCGATGAAGGGAGGGAATGGTGGTTCTGTGCTTTGAATTCTAGTGATAACTTGCAAGAGTCTAACTGCTGGGAGCAATGTGTGGCGTTTGAGGTGTTTTGCGAGTGAGGCACCAAAGCAAAAAAACCCCCCAACTGTACAAAGAAAAGAGAAGAGGAGAGAGAGAGGAGGCGGTGGGAGGGTGTTAAGAATGACCTCCATAATATCTGCCTGGCTTTGGTCTTTTTATTTTTAGAAAGGGATAGCTGGACTGCGGCATGGAAGCCCCTTGGGTAGCCCTCGACTGCTCTGGGGAGCCAGGGGATGCAGGAGGGGCCGTGCCGGTGGCGGTGGCGGCGGCGGGGCGGGGGGCAGGGTGCGGGGCGCAGCCCGGGCTGCGGGGCTCCCGCCCCCGGAGCCTCTCCGCATCGCGTGGCCGGGGGCGAGCAGGAGGCTCCTGTAGCAGCGGAGCCGAGCCCTCAGCGGGCACGGCCGCCTCGAGGAGCCGGGGAGCCCATGGGCCTTCTCCCCGCTTGCCCGGAGCGCTGTGGGGCCGGCTCCCCACCTGCCGGGCTCTCTGCTTGCTGTGGGACCTGGAGGCTGTCTTTGTGGAGGTGATCCGGGGCCTGTCGATTTGCCGGAGCCTCCGCCCGGGGATTGCTGGGGTGTCCGGAGGCGACCGTGCTCGGCCTGAGGAGCTCGCCCAGATATCGGGTTTATTTGGAGAGCGACATGTGGTGGAACTAACCTGGCTATGCTATACAGTGGCAGAAAAAAACCATTCCCATAGAGAGCTGGCAAATGTTTCTGGAATGAGGAATTGGTCGAGTATAGAGCTATTGCTGGCATGTATTCGTTATTCTCCTCTCTTTTCAGCCTTTGCGGCCCTGTTTGTGCTTGTCTGTGTAAAATCATATTTCAAGGAAAAAAGGAAAATTGGCAAAAATGAGCCCTCGAAGGCAGGGCGGGAGCGGGGCTGGCGGCTGCTGTGCGTGTCGCCTGCTCTCGAGTCTTGCTTTTCCCTTCCAATGAAAATGAACATTTTGGTGGGAGTTGGAGGCAGGGGAACAGAGGTCACTTTGTCTGCTGCTCTGCTTCCCAAGGAAACCGTGCTTGGTGGACTTACTTTCCTGCCATAGCCCTCTGCTTTAGAGAGAGCCCGAAAGTATCTCCCTTTCGTAAATCCAGCTGCTGAGAGATGTTCTGTTTGCGTATTTCTCATTTCAGTTTGGCGCCCTGACACAAATGCGCAGTGTTTGGGCTTATAAGCGAGGGAAAACGAGGTGATCGAAACTCAGGCTTTGAATTTCGTGACCGGTTTTGATGCCAACTGTGGATTGCAGGAGCCGGGCGGGCAGATCCGGTCGTACACTCCAATGTGTGAATGGGACTTGGCTTTCCTGAGTGAACCATCACCCACCCGCTCATCATCTGCTTGAGCGGCGGCCGGAGAGTATCGCTGCCTCTAAGGAGGAAGCGATCACGTTTCCGAGCCGGGGGTGCCCGTCCGTGAGCCCCCAAGCCTCGCTCGGGGGGCTGCGTTCCCCGCCGGTGGCAGTGCTCCCCCCTCGCTGCCCGGGGAGGCCGGGCGGAGATGCGGGCGGGGGGCTGCGCGCCGTGGGGCTCCGCGCCGGGCTCCGGCGGTGGGCAGGCGCCTGCCCGGGCGGCGCGGCCCCAGGTGATCCGCACCACCTACGTGCCTCTCACATCGCCTGGTGAAAGGATGAGACTTAAAACCGGCTATATTTGTACAAACGGCGCGCTCGCCTCCCCGTGCTGGGAGGGCTCTTTGGAGAGATCTTAGGAGCCTTTCCGAGGGGCTGATATAGATATAAGGACATTTCTACATCGCGTCACGTGACATAATTACCACTAGAATCAATCAAGATGAATTGCACGTCAGCACACGGTGGGGATTTTTTCTTAGTTGATCCTGTCCAAACCCTCTTGTGCAATAGATGGATCTTGTTCAATGCATTGAAGCCTCCTGGTTGCTTGCAATCGCAAAAAGGAAGACATGACTGAGTTTGACGATTGCAGTCACGGCACATCCAATATGTATCTGCCAGGGTGCGCCTATTACGTTTCACCCTCAGATTTCTCGACGAAACCCTCTTTTTTGTCTCAATCGTCGTCCTGTCAAATGACTTTTCCTTATTCTTCTAATTTACCTCATGTTCAACCTGTGCGCGAAGTAGCATTCAGGGAATACGGATTAGAGCGCAGCAAATGGCAGTATAGGGGCAGTTATGCTCCTTATTACTCAGCTGAAGAGGTGATGCACAGAGACTTTCTGCAGCCTGCGAACAGGAGGACGGAAATGTTGTTCAAAACGGACCCTGTCTGCGGCCACCACGGACCGTCTCCCGCCGCCTCCAACTTCTACAGCTCGGTGGGGAGGAACGGCATCCTGCCGCAAGGCTTCGACCAGTTTTACGAGACAGCCCCCGGACCCCCGTACCAGCAGCACTCCGAGAGCGAGGGGGACGCGGAGAAGGGCGACTTGAAAGCCCAGAACAGCACTTGTAGTAAAACACCTTCCAGCCAGGAGAAGAAAGTGACACCAGCAAACAGCGCTGATTCCCCTTCTGGTGAGGCTGTTGCAGAGAAGAGCAACAGTTCAGGTAGGTATCAGTAGTAAATTGGGGGCAAGAGTACAAGGCCAACACTTTGTCAAGCCGCATTTTATGTGCAATTTTATAAGCATCCAAAGGATTTTATATATCCTATAAGATTTCCTTTACCGTTGTAAAGCGTGTTTACGATAGGAAACCAATTTAGGTGGGCTTAAGGTATTCTTGGAAGAGGATATTAATTGTTATTAAATTGTTGATTCATCGGGGGGAGATGGAGAGATTTCACAGGTAATGCTCAGAGCTGCCTTCGGTTTAGAGCTGAAGATCTTCGTTTGTTTGGGGCGGGGGGTGTGTGTGAGAGGAGTTTGAGAAACTTGGAATTTTTCCAGCCCATTTAAATATCTCTCTGTATTGCTCGAAGAGCTCTCTTTTAAGGAGAAGTTGGGAAATATTAGCTTTTTTTGCTAAGTCACCCGAAGATTATAAGCGTCAGGAATATTTTTTGAAGTGCTAGAGGGCTGCTTTCCAGGCAGCCCTGGATATTGGGATATTATCAAAGTGTCTGATCAAATCCTAGCTGAGCATGTTCGTAGCAACAGCGTAAATCAGTTTATTCTCTCTTGAATTTCAGCAATTCCCCAGCGATCAAGGAAAAAGAGGTGCCCCTATACCAAATATCAGATAAGAGAACTGGAACGGGAATTTTTCTTCAATGTGTACATAAACAAAGAGAAGAGACTGCAGCTGTCCAGAATGCTCAACCTCACTGATCGGCAAGTTAAAATCTGGTTCCAGAATCGAAGGATGAAGGAAAAGAAACTGAACAGAGATCGACTCCAATATTTCACAGGGAATCCCTTGTTTTGAAAAAAAAAAAAAAAAAAGAAAAATGAAAAAAAAGAAAAAAAGAAAAAAAAAGGAAAAAAAAAGAAAAAAGAAAAAAAAGGAAAAAATTCAAAATAAGAAGAAAGCAAGAGAACAGGAAGAAAGAAGAAAAACAAAGAATATATCGGTCTCTCTGACCTACCATCTGAATGCAAAAGTTAATTTGTTTACTTGACACATCCACCCTGCGGAACTCAAAGTTTCATTTTCATGTGCAACTCCCCACACTGAATGGCCACTGGAGATTTCGGGGCTTGGCGGAGCAGATTCCTGATAAGGGGAAGCTAGGGTAAATCCAACTGTCCACTCTCGAGTGTTTTTCGCCAAAGGTGCTTTTTTTTTCCTCTCCCACAGTACCAGCAATGGACCTGCAGTGTGTCTGGTAGTTGTTGCTTACAATTCATTGAGTTCGGGGGGGGCTCTGTCGTTGCTTTTGAGCTAGGATAACACTTTCCTCCCTTTTAAGTGAATGCGGTTTATTTAAGAGATGGTAAATGTACCCTCGCTATATATAAAGTATATATATATATATGTTTCTATTGTCATCCAAAAGCATGGGCCACTGTCTTTTTCATGTGAATAAATGGTTTCTAGTAAAGTTAAGGTTATAACTTCCGTGCACTGTATGGATTTCCATCTCCGAAGGATGCTAGCGTTTTCCGGGTAAGAGCCAAGTTCAGTTAAATAATAACGTGAGGAAGTCTAGTCGGGTTATTTTAAAAGCGTTTTAATTAAGTAATAGTTCAGATGCCTAATGCTCCCTTTGTAGGTATGCGTACCTTCCCCGCTCGCTGTGAGACAGAGCCAACATGGCTGTCTGCAGACCATCACTTCTGATGGTGCTACCACTACTATAAACAACGAAAAAGGCTTTTCGTTTAACTGCTCAGGCTCCAAATAAGCCCAGAATCCCCAACGTCAATGACTGTTTACTCGTTAGTGAAGAGCAAGGCAGAAAGACCGAGAGCTCCGAGCGAGTCAGACAAGAGGGAGCTATAAACAATTGGCACTAGTTGGGGAAAAAAAAAAAAAGAAAA
>VZTT01058383.1:36773-51461 GCA_013400855.1 Buphagus erythrorhynchus | reverse complement strand
GACTCAATGGCCCATTAACAGACGATATCTTCCTGGAGGAAGGATGGGTTGTGGAAAAGATAAGGATGACTGCCCCACCTGGTTTTAACAGATGGCACATTAGCAGAGAATATCTCCCACAGAGATAAGGATCACTGCTCCACCTGGTTTCAACAGATGGTGATAGAATACATACTTTTGGTCACATCCTGTATTGCAACCTAAGACAGGCATTTATATATGAAATTTTCATGTAGCATAGACAGGCTAACCAATAAAGAAAAAGCAAGCTGTAAATATGTGCTAGCAAACAAAAAACACCCCAAGCAAATTCTGAGCAGAAAGAAGTCATCACCAGTATCATCATAGTCCTCACAGGGAAGGACTTGATATGCTCTACACCCATCTCCCCTTCCCTGGTCAGATGGAAGCCATGAGCTGCAGGGCCTGGCTGACAGTAAAAAGGTGAACATAATACCAGGAAAAAGCGTAGAGGATAGGGACTGTGCTTTTAAAAATCATCTTAGCTAGTCTATTACTATTGTTGAGACCTTTTTTGTGTAGCGATATTCTTTAATTTGTTTCATTTTTAAATTCCTTTTTTAAATACATTGAGAAAGACTAATAGTAACTATTTTATTAGTTTGTTAAGATTTCAATTATAGTAAAAATAAATTCTTGGCTCTACATATAGATTGTTTTTCTTCTTTTCCACTAATAGAATTTTGAACTTACCACAAAATCATACTCCTTTTTGTTTTTCCTACATAAATTAAAGCACTTTGTAATCTTCCACTTCCAATCTTCAGGAAACCCAGTTCCTCAAACATTTCTCTGCCTTCCAGATGGTGTCCAAAGGAGGAGGTTTGTAAGGTAATTCCACCTGAGCTATAGACCTTGTGTCCCCTGTCAGCCTTACAGCCAACAACGAGAAGTAGGCATTTTCTGTGTCCAAACTATCTGCTCAGTGTTATCTGTCTACAATGATAGGAAAGACAAAAGTTTTGTAGTGAACTCACATTCATAGACACCTGAAGGTTTTGTGTCTTCTATTTGGCCACTGGTTCTGACTTTCTCCAGCTGGTCTATCCGTGATTTCTGGACACTTAAGTGCAGCTCCATTTGATGTGTTTTTTTTTTGTTTTTTTTTTTAAGGAAATTACATTGCCAAATACAGCAGAAGAAGGATCTTATCTCAAACAGCATGAAGAGACAGCAGGTGAAGACAAAACATGAAAATCTTTTTCTGTGTTTCCTGTGGATTCATTAATTCCTTATCATATAACATTCCTGCAGCAGACACATCCTCACTAATATTAAGTTTAAATCTATCTTATGCTTTGTAACTCTGCATTTCTTCTCCTTGCCTGAAGGGTTGCCTAGGTAAACATATCACTCATATTTTAACACATTTGTGTGGTTCAAGGTGTGTATGACATTGACCTCCAAGATTACTTACACCAGTCATCCTAAATTTATCAGATGTTAAGCTAGATTTCTTGGATGTATAGTCCTTATGCATATGGCAAGTGAATATTGTCAGGTGAGGTTAAAACTGTCAGCATTCTGTGGAACTTCTCAGTTTAAGCATATGTTCTAGCATGGGAAATGGTTTGGCCCAATTTCCATTCCAAGCAAATCTCATTCTTCAGTTCTACTTTAAGGGAAAAAAGAAGGGGAAAAGCAATCCTCAAATGCAAACCATACACGATTATCAATGAGAGAGATTTTCAGCCAGGAATACTTATTTTTAGACCTACATCTGTGCTGTATGATACTCATAGACAGATATTGGAAGAGAATGATAATAAAAATATCTCCATGTGGCTGATTGCTGTTGGCTCTCCCTGGGAACACAATGCACTCAGGCTCTTTATGTAGTCAGAGAAGTTTAAGACACCCCAGGAATGGAGAGGTTTTAAATTTACAGCCTTCTCTTATTGCAAATAAGGTCAGAAATTGTGTAGGGAGCTGAAAATAGATAGGCATGAAGAGAAAGGATATTATTGTGACTGACTAAATCAAGGCACAATGACAGCTGAACAGCAAGAGCCTTGTTTGAGGTATGAAGTCTCAAGTGGGAGCAAATAAGTGGAGAAGTATGTGATCAGCATCAGTCCCAGACTCTACATTTTCCAATAGATTTGAATTTTACAGGTCTCAGGAGTCATTAGCTTCTTGTCACTAAAAATTCATGAGGTCTAACATCTAAGGAGACTTCACATGGAGATCTTGACCCAGGAACCAAAAGATCCTTTTGTTATCACAAGCAGGATTGTCATAGTGAAAAGAAACAACATAATTCTACGAGAACTTGCAATGCTGCAAATACAATTGCTGCCTTTCTAGGTTCAACCAAATGCACTTTCAAGGGTACACCAGTGTTCTTTGGGAAAGGAAATCAATAGCCAGATATTCAGTGTCCATCCCAGTAGCTGCAGAGCTATACTGGAAGTAATTATTCTTGTATGAATACTTGAAAAAAAAATTCTCCAAAGCTTTTTGTTTATAGTTATTGGTGGTGATACCTAAAATAAAATCTTTGTCTTCCAAGATGAAGTAGGAAAAACTCACAATTTGATTTTTTGCATACTGAACTGGATTCTCCAAAATTCCAATAAAGTTAGGTGCCTTTGCAAGCTTCTTAATAAGACTTCTCTCTTGTCAGTAAAAAAAAAACAAAAAAAAACAAACCCTTTAAAAGAATTGCAGAAAGTCACTTGTCCATTCACCTGCCTCAAGGTTTTGTCAGCTGTTCCCGTGTCATTCTGAGGACTGTGTGTGTAACTTTTTCTTAGAATGGTCAGATGGTTTGAGTTCCAAAAGCTGCCAGGAAATCTGCTGCAGTGCTCCACTATCCTCATTGCCCTATTGAAGTGTCTAAAATTATTTTTTTCATGCTGCAGTTTCAGCCTTTAATTTCTGTCCTGTGCATCATGGATATCACATCCATTTGCAGGACTTTCAGGCTTTGAGAACATTTATGATGTTATTTGTCGGTCTTCTTTACTCCAGACAAAAAAAATCACTATTCCATCAGTATTTCCATATAGATCACGAGTTCCAGACCACTAATAACTTTGTACTTTCCCCTCAGCAGTCTCTAATTCTCACCTACTTCTCCTGATATTCAATACCCAGAACTGAACACAAAGTTTTATTGGAGACTCTATCAGCAGTGAGTGTAGTGGAAGTGATAACACACATATATTGTATAGCACATATTAGAGTGTAGCTATTTCACTACACCATGCAGACATATACAGCAAGTGTTGATCCACCAGAATCCCACATCTTTTTCTCAGTTATTGGTTACCTAAGCCACCTTTTCCCCAATCTCTTTTTATTTGGTTGGTAATACTTAAGTTCTCTAACTGTTCTCATCAAATTGCAGCTGGGCTTCTTTTATTTTTTCTCCAAACGATTTATCCTTTTGGAATTTCAATCCTGTTTTCTGATGTACTTGCAGCTTAGAGTCATCTGTGTATTTAATAAACATGGTTTGTATTCCTCTGAGCAGATATGTATTAAGCTAAAGATAAACTCCTCAGGAACTCCATCTTAAGCATCATTCCTCTTTAAAGGCATACCCTTGATAGCTACTCTTTGAATATTACTTTCCTGGCACCTTTATACTAAATTTACAGACCTTCCCTAAGCTTCCTTCTGAGAACAGTACATCAAATAGCAAGAGAGTCAGGCTAGAATGAAGACATAGGTTATCTGTTGCTTTTTCCCCCTCTCTGTAAAGGGACATTCCCTGTTTGTAAAAGAAAAATTTGTCTCCCTGTCCTCATCTAAGTATTTACAAAGAGTTTATTTATGATGGTACTTTCTTGGGACTTAAAGCTTCCCTATTCTTGTTTTTCTCCCACTTTAAAGGTTGTCACTTCATTTTTCTTTTCCTCATTCACAAATGGTGACCCTACCACTTCCCTGGCAGGCTATTCCAATGCTTTACAACTTATTCCATGAAGAAATTTTTCCTGACATCCAATCTAAACCTCCACCAGTGCAACTAAAGGCCATTTCCTCTTGTCCTATCATTTGTTACCTGCAAGAAGAGACTGACTCTGACTGGCTACAGCCTCCTTCAGGTAGTTGTAGAAGATTGCTAAGTTCCGCCTGAGCCTCCTTTTCTCCAGGCTAAACACCCCCAGCTCCCTCAGCCACTCCCCATCAGTCTTGTGCTCCAGACCCTTTCCCAGCTCCATTGCCCTTCTCTGGACATGTTCCTAAACATCAATGTCCTTCTTCTAGTGAAGGACACAGGATTTGAGGTGTGGCCTCACCAGTGCTGAGTACAGTCACGGCTTTGGTCCTGCTGGCCTCACTATTCCTGATAAAGGCCAGGATGCCATTGGCCTTCTTGGCCACTTGGGCACATGCTGGCTCAGGGTCAGCCACTGTTGGCCAGCTCCCTCAGGTCCTTTTACTCTGGGCAGCTTGCCAGCCAGAAAGATTTCCAGCTTTCCAAGCACATCATATTCTTGTCCCACTGCAAAGCAAGAATTTTTGTTTCTGAATTTAATGTTTACTTTTAAAAGAACTGCCTCAGCCAGTCATCTTTTTGATATCTATGGTCATTTCATGGACTGAAATTCAGGGTTTTGTTTCTTTTTCCTGGATCTGCTTATTGAACAAGACAGTCTCCCTGGCAAGGCACTTTGCCTCAGTTTCTCTCTCTGTTAAAAGGGAATAGTAATATTTATTCCTTTACAGATCCCCTTCACAGCCACTGCTGAGACACTGTGGGGCATTATTAAACAACAGAATCATTGAAATTCCCTAATATCTTGGGGAACAAGACCCTGCATTAAGTAAAATGGTTTGAATTATCTCAAAGCTGCTATTTTGACTATTGAAAGTATTGTGATGATCTGTGTTTAAAAAAGTAAATGTTTTAAGGGAAGAGAGTTGTGAAATATAGTCTCTACATTTAAAAGTATTATTGAACTCCACAAGTAGTGGAGTTCAATCATATTCAGATTTGAGCTGAATCTTCAATAAATATCTAAACCACAGACATTTGTATTAATATTTTCTCATTTATCTTGTTGCTCAAGCTGGTTACAGTGCTTGTTAATATTTAACTGGAAATGCTAGGAACTTCAAAACTGTGAGGTTTTTGTCATTCTAAAGTGAACTGAATTTTCTGTATTTACCTTGAAAGAAAAATTGTTCAGGCTGACAAATCTATTAGATACTGTCACCTATGATTTAGTGGTTTTTGTAAAGGTTAGCTACAGACAGAGAAATACAGTGGAGTGAGAGTGGGCTGTGTGGCAGATCATTCCACACCTGAGGCATCACTTCATCAGTTAATTGTGCTGGCCAACAATTAAATTCATAGTACTAGTCAGATTTATTTACTATTTAATCTTTTTCTCCCCCTGATTTCCTTTTTTATCAGTAGTTCAGAACCTTGAGGTCTTGCAGAAAGAACTTTAAATGACCACAGTGCTCTCTGTGCATCTGGGATAATTCATTGTTAACAGTGACATTTTCAAGTCTGAGGTCTGTTTATGAAGAAAACACCGTGCTGATGCTCCAGGGACTGCAGAGGGGAAAAAAGAAAAGGGACATGAAAAAAAATTATAATGTGGCTTTTATGGAAGAAGATGAAAGGTTTGTTTTGTTCTTGCTCGTTTTGGCCACATCAAAAATGCTGTTTATTGTGTAAAAGAAGGTATGATATAGACTTTAAGAACTGATTTCTTTTGCATTTGCTCAGCTTTCAGAATAATATTGACAGGGGGAGTGAGGACAAGTAGAGAATATCAGGGACCTGTAACTTTGTGAGAGATGAAGCAGGAGTGTGACTCCCACACAGGGCAGAATATTTTGCGCAGGGTTACATCACTGATAAACTTTCAGATTTGTTTTGTTTTGGAACTGAATGCTATTGGGTAACTGCAAAGCAAGGACCTACCATGTTTTTATTGTGCCTGTTGCACTTCTCTTTTGATATATCAAGGTGATGCTGTAACTGTTTATTTGGGGAGGGGGATTCCAATGATAGTATTTTCTTTTTTCCAAATAATGTACTTTTACTCATCTTAGTGCATGGACTTGTTGGGAGCAAAGCATCTGGGGATGAAGCTGTAATATGAGTTTCCACTGCGAAAGTGGAAGCAGTGAGTTGGGATTAGAGATGCAGTACCATATGGAAACAGGGTAGTATCTTTCCATCAGATGTTGTAGAATAAAAGAGTCCAGGTTTTACCATTTGTTGAGAGTTTTTCAAGGTTTTTGCCGAGTAAGGTTTTAAACTAAAAGATTAGAGATTTAGATTTCGTGTTAGGAAGAAAAATTTACTCAGATGGTAGTAAAGAACTGGCACAGGTTGCCCAGAGAAGCTGCCACTGCCCCATCCTTGGAAATGTTCAAGGCCAGGTTTGATGGGATCCTGAGCAACCTGGTCTAGTGGGTAGTATCCAGCCTGTGGTGGTGATGCTGGAACTAAATGATCTTTCATGTCCCTTCCAACCCAAATGATTGTGTAATTCTATGATTTGCATGGAGTACATTTCATAAAAGATGGTCAATTTACATAAGGTACAATGAATTTGCAAAAATATTATAAGATATTCATCCTCTAAATTTATGAAAGTTCTACATCTTATTGGGAAAAAAAAGAAAAAGAAAAAGAAAAAAAAAAAAGAAGAAGAAGAAGGCAAATCTCAGGAGTTAAAGCTCCAAAGACAAACTATTAAACAAGATGTGGTTAGTTGACCTTGCTTGGCTGCCAAACCCCCACACATCAGCTCTCTTATTTCTCATTCTCAAGAAGATGAGGGGACAAAAGTAAGATGGGAAAGCTTCTGGTTCAAAATAAGGACAGGGAGATTATTTACCAGTTACCAGCATGGGAAAAACAGACTCATCTTGGGAAAGATTATGTTAATTTATTGCCAATTAAAATAGAATAGGATGGTGAGAAAAGGAGATGAAACTAAAGTCATCTTACAGACACTTCTCCCTTCTTCCTAGGCTCATATTGATTCCTTTACTTCCAACTCTTCCATTTCATCTTTCTATTCCCTGAGGAGGAACAGGGAAATAGGGAATGAAGATAGAAATGGGGAATGGGGTTTCTGGTCAGTTCATAACACTTTGCTTTGACCACTCCTTCCTTTTCACACTGTTTCCCTGCTCCAGAGTAGGCTCTTTCCCAAGGGGGAGAGTTTTTCATTAGTGTTCTCATGTGGTCCCTTCACACAAGCTGCAGATCTTCATGAACAGACTGCTCCAGTGTGGATACCCACAGGGTCACAGGTCTTGCCAGAAAAGCAGTTCCAGCACGGGCTCCTCTGCACGGGCTGCAGCCCCTGCCAGGAGCCTCCTCATGCACGGGCTCTCCACAGACTGATCCTCAAGGCACCTCCACCTGCTGGGGCATGGGGCTGCCATGGGCTGCAGTGTGGATGCTGCAGGAAGGGAATGTGCTTCCCCACTGGTTGCAGGGAATCTCTGCTCTGGCACCTGGAGTACTTCCAGCTTCTCTTTCACTGACTTGGGTGTCTCCAGAGTTTATTCTCTCCCATTTTTAACTCATTCCTCTCTTTCAGAGCTGCTGTGCTCTATTTTCCACCCTTTCTTCATTATGTTATCACAGAGGCACCACCAGGGTTGCTGGTGGGCTCAGCTTTGGCCAGTGTTGAGTTTATCTTGGAGCCATCTGGAACAGGCTCTGTCCGACATGGAGGCAGCTCCTGATCTCTTACAGAAGCCACCCCATCAGTCCCTCCACTGCCAAAACCTGGCCACATAAACCCAATGCACAAGCAGAACATTAGGCCATTTTCACAACATTTAAGTCTGTAAGGGACCATTTACACCACAATTTGTCACAAGCCATTACTTTTATCCAGCTTCAGTTAAACTAAACATTTTTGTTTGGGCAAAAATAAATCACATTTACAAAACAGGAGACACTAGCTGATGGTAGTGCCAAAAGACCTTAAGACCAAATCAATTAGGTTAAAAATGTCCCATTTCAGCTGACAATACGTACCTCAAAAGGCAGACAGAAGCAAAACTCTCTACAGGCTCACAACTATACTGAGGTAATGGAGAATTTTTTTCTTACTTGGGTGAAGAGTATGAAAAGATTAACTGGTAACATCATGCAGATGACTGAGATAGCTCCTACAGGAGTGTTTCAGAAAAAGGATTCTTGTACACAGAGCTATGATGAAACTGGAGTGAGGAATTGCTAACTGCAAAAGAGAACAATACTGAAGAGCATATATTTTCCTTCTGTTTCTTTAGCCATCACAACAAATCATTCCTATGTTTCCCTGCCTTCAGTGGTAGCAAGTTACATCTTATTTCAATGTTGAATTTGTCTGAGTTCAACTTCCAGCTCTTGGTGTGATAATAAAGTATGAGAATCGTATTATAGTTGTGGTATAGTAACACAATAAAATTTTATGAAGCTATCATCTTGCCTTATAAAGTAGCAGGAAAGGACACAACCCTTTTTTTTTTTTTTTTTGGCTGCTTCTGTGCAGATCATCTATTACAATGACAAGAACAATTATGGAAACAATTGTTGCAGGGAGGAACAATGATACTGAGTACTGAGGCCTAACTTGCCCTGCATGAGCCTAGTTTTACAGCAGTTTAACTTCAGTAAAATCAACCACAGTAACAGGAAAGGGAAATTGAGTGAAGAGAATCCTAAAATTCATCTTGATGGCCTGAACAGAATCCCAGCTTGCTTATCAGACTTGACTGAGCTTGATAATATTATCTTCATAATTATGTGTTAACTCAGTTGCTGCTTGTTGTTAGTGCTCAGAATCCCTGAATGTGGTGCTGTTACTGACTGCTTTTTCCAGGATGCTGCTACTCCTTTTGAATATCATCAAACAAATTAAGGTCCTGAGGAACTGTGCTCTGCAAATTACTTATTTTCATTTTGTTTCTCTGCTTCAGGGATCTGCTGCTTTTTTTGAGTTTTGGTTTGCTGTGTTTTTTAACTTTTATATTCTGAGAAAATTCTAATTAGAATAAGGTCTTTGTCAGCAAAACTACTCCAGTAGGAGTTTCTTTTTGTTTCGTAGTAAAAGCTGATCTATAATATTGCTATGGTTTATTGAAAGTTATACCTTTTAAAGAAGACATGAAAGTAGAGAGCTATCTGTCAAGCACTGGTCATGATCAGCAAATCTTTTAACAAAACTCTTTTGAAAATAAAACAATAGGATGGGCAGCAATTTTTATTGACTTAGTAAACCATTAGCCTTATTTAATAGGTTTTGCAGATTATTGTGCAAATTGCTGATTTGATTAACTCTGATGAAGTTTAGCTGCCTCTAAATTTGGAGTTACAGAATTAGAAGATATTTCAGGAAGCTCACAATGGAAGTAGATTGGCTAAGCAATGTGTCTCGGTGGACTTTAGCAGAAGTTGTGCGTACTCAGCACCTTAGTGAATGTGACTAGAAATGAGGACTGCTTAGAATCGAAATGGAGGAACTGCAAGCCTGTTTGTATAGGAGAAGGCAGTCTGTGAGCTTAAAAAGAGAGCAGAACCTGTCTTCCCCAATTCACTGTTTGCTTAACGTTTTCTGATTGAATGAAGATTACATTCTTTCACATTGGTTGTGTGTCAATAGAAGATAAAATATAAACTTTCAACAGTGTGCCAATGTTTTGACTTACCCTGAAAATGGCAGATACAGTTTTAATAATCTGATAATTTTTTTTTCTTCCAGAAATGATTAACATGAGCAGGAAGCTGGTTCAGTACTGGAGAGTGTCCAAATATCCAACGTGGCATTTAGCTCATAAATTAAATTATATCTTAGGTCTGTTGCATCTCCCTCATTTTAATTTTTAATTAAATGAGTCCTGATTTTCCTCTGTTTCAGAAATTTAGACTTAAACTCCTGTTAAGGTCATAGTACTGCAGCCACAATATCATGCTCTGAGTAGTCCCCCAACCAAGTTTTCAAGTAGCTGTGTCTTACTTTTCAAGTAGCTGTGTCTTACTTTTCTGTCCATAGAATCAACCTGAGCAGAATCTGAAGAATGTTTTTTTACCTATGACTAAGCTCTGATAGAATTACAGTTTAGTATCTATGAGACACATAGGATGCCCAGATAGATCAGCAGCACATTCTGTACACATTATGTCCAACATATCCTGAAGGCACATGTCTGTGCATGAAGCAACTGCAGGTGAAATTCATTAGACTTTGTCTAGAACCAAAAAAGTTGTTTCCATCTCAACTCAGTTCTGTGCTTTGTTCTGCAGTTAAAGGAGATAAGTGGACATTACTGGCACACAGTCTGTATGGCTGCAGGAAGGGCAGAATTTCATTGTGTAAGCATAGGTGGTTAATTTGATGTCCTGCCCAGCCTGCAGCTGCCTCTGCACAGCAGTGCAAGTGCCTTGTAGGTCTTTCATTAATTGTCATGTTGATGTCTTGAAAATCTCAAAACCCCACAACTGCCTATAAATAATGTTTAGACAATGAAATCCCATCCTGGAAAGTTATAGTCAGGGAGCTTGAGTTGTGTGGGGAAAGGAGGGCCCAGAAAAAGCTATGCCCCTGTTATATCTCCAGATTCTGGGAAACCACCACTCAGAGATGAAGATATTAAAAGGAGGATTTCTGAAAGCACTTCAATTGGATTATGTTCTCATTGAATTCATTGGCAGATATCTTTAATGCTGAAAGTATTTCTCTTACTACCTATCATATTTCATTCAGTACTTGAACAGTGACTCCAGTCCTCAGTCTGCCTGTCTCCCTTTCTTGCATCACTGACCTGCTCACTTCATGAGCTAACAGTATTTCATCCCATGGGGGTTTTCTAATTTATAGGAGCATCCCAGAAACTTTTAACAAATTACTTCTTTGTGACAATGTATTTGATTTGCGTAGGAAGGTTTTGGTAGCAGGTGGGCTGCAGGTATGGCTGCTGTGAGACACTGCTAGAACCTTCCCCCATGTCCAACAGAGCCAATGTCAGCTGGCTCCAAGATGGGTCCACTATCCAAGGCAAAGCCCATTGGTGATGGTGGTAGCACCTCTAGGACAATATAGACAATATATCTAAGAAGGGGCAAAAAATGGCATCAAAATCTGCAGAAAAAGGCAGGCATGAGATACAACTCTTCTGACACCAAGGTCAGTGAAAAAGGAGGGGAGGAAGTGCTTCAGTGCCTNTTCAGCTGGCTCCAAGATGGGTCCACTATCCAAGGCAAAGCCCATTGGTGATGGTGGTAGCACCTCTAGGACAATATAGACAATATATCTAAGAAGGGGCAAAAAATGGCATCAAAATCTGCAGAAAAAGGCAGGCATGAGATACAACTCTTCTGACACCAAGGTCAGTGAAAAAGGAGGGGAGGAAGTGCTTCAGTGCCTGAGCAGAGACTCCCCTGCAGCCTGTGGAGGTCTGTGCTGGAGCAGTTTGTGGAGAACCGCAGCCTTTTAGAAGGACGAGAGGAATCTGTGGAAATCACTCCCATGATAGAGACCTTCACATTGGAGCAGGGGAAGAGTGTGAGGAGTCCTTCCCCTGAGGAAGAAGGAGTAGGAATTATAACATGTGATGAACTGGCAGTAACTCTCATTTCCCATCCCCTTGTGCCACTGGCGGGGAAGAGGTAGAGAAAATCATGAGTGAAGCTAAGTCCAGGAAAAGGGGAGGGGTGGGGGGAACATGTTCTAACGTTTAGTTTAGTTTCTCACTATCCTGTTCTGATTGGTATTTAATGAAACTTTTTTCCCCAAGCTGAGTCTGTTTTGGCTGGATGGTAACTGGTGAGTGATCTCTCCCTGTCCTTATGTTGACTGTGAGTCTTTTGTTATATTTTCTCCCCCTTGCTCAGCTGAGGAGAGAAGAGAGATTTGCTTTGGTAGTCACCTGGTGTGCAGTGAAGTTCAAAGGTATCACAGAAATACAGTAATTTAATGAACTACACCATGTCTCTTCTAAAACTGCTGTTTGTATGGTAAAAGCAAAATGCATGACTGAGTAGTAGTAGTTGTAGTACACTCATGTGATGAGACCCACTTACACTGAGCAAGATAATCTCTGTTTTCTTATGTTGTCTTTTTTGGATTTCTTTTTCTTTTTGTCTTTTCTTAGACAGGGCCAGAAATTGTCTTCTTGTTTGTCTGTCATGACCAAGCTATAAGATTGTATCATAAGTAGGGCTGGTAAATGCTATGTAACAAAAAAGAATTGCTGTGATCAACTTCCAAAATGTATAGTCATTACAATTCCCACTCTGAGGATTCTTCCAAGCCAAAGCCTCATATTCTGATATCTAGGTGGTGACCAGATAAATTCTGGACATTTTAATAGGATGTGGGAATAACCTCACCTTCTTCTCTGCATGTAGGCTGCAAAAACATGATCCTGGGCATACACCACAAAACTTTTGCTTCCTAATGAAGTACTGCCAAATGTTGTAATATGTATTACAAAGGGAGGACAACTGATTAGCTCTATTAATTTACATACAGAACAGTCTTCCTTTCACATGCTTATTAATAGAAAGATTACTAGTGTAATTGACCAAATCCACTCAGCGCAATTAAAATGGATTTTAAGGGCTTTGATGTACATCACTGTAAGCAAAGGAAGCAACAGTTAAATCCCCAATTAACACAAAGAAAATATAAGACAGGATTTTGTATCATTTCATTGCAAGCAAACAGAAAGAGAATAAATCCCCTCTCTGTAATGAAGTTTACACCCTACAACAAGCAAAACCAATTTAAAGCTATTGTAAATCTTAAATTATTCATTTCATTCTCAATAGGTCGTTAAAAAGCTGCTTCTAGCTTCTAACGTATGAATATGGTTCTTGGTTTATGGCAAGGATTGCAAAAGGGAAGGAAAGATATGGAAACCCCAAAGGAATCTAAAAGTTGAAAACAACAGAATGAGCAAAACAAAGCTGAAGGTCTTTTTATCCTTGGGATTTTCAGAGTAGCTTGAGAGGATTTACTGAGTGTATTAGACTGCCATGCTTTTAGTTGGTTGAAAAACTGAAGGATCAGCAATGGCCTGCATATGTCTTAGTGACCCATACACTGAGGGTAAGTAAGTAATGCTGTGACTGTCCTGGTCGGGCAATCAGGACAGATTAACCTTGCAGATCATGATGTTAGCATGATAAAATCTTGCTCATATCAACCACTCTGCTTTCTCTGCAGAGAGATACATGAACATGTTCTGTGAAACATGCAGCTTCTGGAGTTGTCTTGACACCCAGCTGATCAATCCGACTTGAAAACTTTATTTTGCTACCTACAGTTTTCTTGGCCATGAGACATAAGAATTTGTACAGCATCTACTTCTTTACCCTCCTGCCTGAGTACCTCATGGAACCTTGGTACTTGCCTGGTAGTATCTCTTATTCTCTGGTTTGTGTATGAGTACTTCTATGTTACCACACAGAAGACATATTTTGAGTCTTAAGAGAGCTATGAACTCCACTTTTGAATATTCTGGCTGCTAGCAGCCTATGGGATACCAGCAGCCTTCATAGTTCAGCTTAGTGACTGCCTTGGTAGTCCTTTTGTGATGGCAATGTGTGAATAATACTGACAGCAGAAAAGCAGATTATTTGTTAAAAATAATTGCATATAGTGTATAAAACCAGCTTTTCAATTGAAAGAGAAATATTTACTCTAGTGACAAATATTCAGTAATATCTACTCTATTATAACGTGCCTTGTCCACTGTCTCTGAATGCAGAGCACTCTCTGCAGAGATGTGAAGGAAGGGTACCACAATTAATGTGACTCAGAAAATGGAGATCCTGAGACAAGTTATTATTTAAAAAGGGAACGAAATAAAATGGTTTCTCTGTGACATGAGCTACAAGACAAAAAATTAAAGGTCTGACATTTTGCTCTCTCAGGCATTTTCTTTTCTAAACATACAGAGATATTATGGGTGATGGAGGAAACTGGTAGCCCTTTTGTGATCTTTTCACTTTGTTTTCACTCCGTGATGTGGCTGTAGAGAACCAGCTATCCACATGTTTTAAGCTAGATAGAAGGCTCAGAAAACTGGAAGAAACATACTGGAAGTAGCAGTACTAGAGTTTGTCCTGTAGTAAGATCAGTGTGGGGCCTTTCTGCCTTTGAAAATCTGTGAGGAGCACCTTTGCACTATGATAGTGCAGGATATAATGTCTTGCTTTTATTAGGATAAAATCTGATTGAGGCTAGGCTTACACAGAAAGCCTTGTCTGTGAAGAGTTTTCTGGTATGTTGTTGTTATTGTTGCTGCTTCTATGCATCTATGTGGTCTGGTCTTTTTGGTGTTTTTTTTTTTTTTGAGGTGAGGAAGGAGGGTTGATGTGGATTTTTTTGGAGGGAGGGCAGTTGTTCTTTGTTACAGCTGGACTATATGTGTCTGCTTTTTAATAAATTGAAAGTTAGTATTCAATAAGTCTCACACATCTTTTCCTTGCTTTAGCAAAGATTTTCCATGTTTCCTTGGCATTCAGTACTGAGTCAGGGACACCTCTGGTCAGATACAACTATACATATGAATTACTGGCTTGGATCAAATCCCCCCATATTCAGTGGAAAGGAATAGACACTTTCAAGTAGCAATTCTTTTCCTTATTTCAGATGAATTGCATCCCAAAAATGCCTATGTCTTTCCAGTTCTAATGTGTGGAACCTGACTTGAGTACAAGTGTAAATATTTTTTCTGTCT
>VZTT01058380.1:40890-79427 GCA_013400855.1 Buphagus erythrorhynchus | reverse complement strand
AACAAAAAGAAGAGTCACATTGACTGAAAGCTTTATAAGATATAAGCTGCTCTGGAGAGAGTATATGGATACATATACACAAGTGCATGTTCATGTACATGGTTTGTATGTGGGTGTATACATGAAAACACACATACATATATGTCCATGTCCTGGTCATGTTTTAGAGCAAAAGCAGCCCGACAGAACTCAAGCTCTAAACTTGTCAGGTGGCAGACAAGAGTTTCCAGTGGAGCACAAATCTCCTGGAGCCCTGGGAAGCTAAGCCAAGCCAACTTGAATGCACAGTGGCAAACAAAGAACAATCAGCTTAATAGCCAGAATCCATGGCTCCAGCCTTGGTTTCCAGTGGGTAAATCCATGTCATGAATGTACTTCTTGCTGCCTCTGCTGAAGACAAGCTTGAGGGGGTACATACCATGGCAGCTTAAAACAAGCAAAGTCAGGGCTGCCAGTGAGCACCCGAGTCCCTCATGCCAGCTCACACGTTAATCCAGCGAGCTGACCCAAAGAGCTACATCAGTCACAAACCAACTGGACAACCAAGTAGAATAAACAAATGCAGCAGTAAACCACAGCCAGACAATCTTCAAGCATTTCTGGTTCCCAGCTCTGGCTCAGTGTGGGATCCTGACAGCCATTAAAAGAGAGTTTGAAAAGACAGTGGCTGGGAAGACAAGAAAGAATCTCAGTATCTGCAAGGCTTTGGTGTTACTTGCCACAGAAATTCACTCTGTGCTATCCTCATGTGAGAGAGAGAGCTCCACCACTTTCAGCAGATCCACACTAAGGTTCTCCAATTCCACTTTTACTGTGACTGAACCAACTTCTTTTGATCAACAAGGGTAATAGCCAGTTGGGCAGAACACTGAAGAAAGGAAAAGACAGTCTACAAAGTATTTTACTTCTAAGATTTTAAGAAGGTAGGTAATTTAAGGTCTGGCAAACAACCACCTAGAGTCTATGGAGCAAACAGTATGACGGATTTCTGGTCTGTTTCAAACCAAACACAAAGAAAATAGGCTACTTGTGAGTTTATTCCCTGACTTGGCCTTGACTGAAGTATGAACAGTCATACAAACTACCCTAAGCAGCAGGGTAGTTTGCAGCTACAGGCAGAGGGACTGGGTCAAGCAGCCAGACATGGTAACCTTTCCTACGCACACAGCTGGAAAAAGACACTTTGTCAATAGTCTTTAGCTGTTGTTCTTCTGCTTTGTGTATTTAGGTTAAGGGTCCTTGGGGCCCTGACTACTTGTACTTACAAAGCACCTCCACCAACGGCAGCATTTAGTATAACCCCAAAATGTTAGAAGACAAATAGCAAGGGCCTGGGGGAGCTGGCACATTTGTACCTACAATGTATTTAGAGGATATCAGCCTCTCGTACTCAACATATTCTAGAAGTAAACACAGAATTTGCAGAACTTTTTTCTTCAACCTAAGTTTCTCTTCTGTCTAGAATAACTCCGTACATACCAGATCTTAAAAGAGCCAACAATAAATTTCTAACAGCATGAAGAAAAATAGCAACTCACAATAGAAGTATTCAGACAGATCATTTTCCACACTTCTCCCCATCCTCTCAGTTGCACTGAAAGACATGTCTTTATGTGGACTCAGGAGCATGCTATTTGAAGCTTAAGCCTGTGAACCTTAAAAATTTTCAACATGAAGATATGGTCTATAATGAAAAGTTTTGAAATCAACTCATTCTTAAATATTTACAAATCTCTAGTGATGAAGACCAAATACACAAACTCACACAATGTTATTTTCTCAAAAGCCACCACATAATCTCACACCACATTTCTAGTTTTTAAGGTCTATCTTCAGTTACATGAATTATAAATTAAAAAAACTGTTTAACAATCTTCAGAAGATATTTTCTATATGCACAAATAGCATTTACTACTATGAACCTATCAGAAATTACACCTTTCCCTGTACTTCCTACAACTTGTCATTAGACTTTACTTAGACAGCCTGTCAAAAAGACTTCTCATACACAGAAAATAACTCTTCCCTTATCTACTCCTACAAGCCTAGCGTTATCAACCAAAGTGGAATGATCCTACTCTGTTGTCAGACAGAACAGACATTAGAACTACAGTTTCTGTGATTTAAATGAAATGTCATTTTCATGTGCAACTAGCGCAGAACTTTTCTTCCTTCTTAAAAATACTTTTAATCTCTGTTAACTCTACCTTTTTCTTTTCTTTTTCCTTTATTTAACCTACATAGGTATATTTTCACAACATCTGATCAGTACTTCTTTCTATTGTACCCTGTCCTTTCTCTCTCTCTCCAGTTCTTTTCTTTACACACATCCTCCTTTTCTAGTATTTTCACTATGAGAGAAGTTGACCTTTATAGAACACAGCTTTTGAAACTGGATAAACTGTTTGAAACTTCAGCTTGAGAAAGTGATAAGCCTGAGTATTTTTCCACTGTAGTGAAATTTAACTGCATTTTGAGTAAAAGCAGAAGGATCACAGCTCTGTCCACAGACATCAGAAAATAGAACTACATTTCAAGTTAACCATTTAAACACAAATCAGAACAAAATCTGCAGAATTTGGAATTCAAGGAAGCCCATTTTACTGCTGTTGGAGAAGCTGAAGGATGTGGATACACATTGGCGGTTCAATTTCTTTATCTACACCTTGTCCCAAAGCAGCTGATCTACTTAACACCCATCCCACTTCACCTCAAAGAAAGAGTAATGCTATTTTCTGCCAATGGAGAGACTACTCCAGCTGTGCTTTCATGTACAACAACTGACATTTGAAAGGGAGAGACATTTCAAGGAGGAAGTTAAGCTTGTATATTCTCATTTTACTACATAAATTACAAAAACAGGTAAATAAGTAATAAATAGCTAAGTAAGCATAAGGTATGACTATATAGAAAAGCAGTACCACAAGCTGAGCCAAATACTAAGCACTCAATAGAAATGCCTTACTTTGGTGGATATAACATGAAGATTTTTGTAAGTGCACTTAATAATTCAGTTAAGCAAAGATATATAAAAATGCTACTACTGGATATCTACTTATCTACTCCAGTATCAGGCAGGTTCTAGGTCAGGGAAAAGGCATAGTAGGTGATGTCTCTTTTTTCCTTAAGTTCTCTAATATCTACCTTATACTGAAAGGTTTGTTTTCTTTCTTTTTTTCAATTTTTTAACCAAAATTGAACTGAAGATCACATGTCATTACTGAGGTATGTATGTGTATATATATATGCATATGCTGATCATGTACCTACACAAAAAATTATATGCCCAACCTTCCTCCCAAGTTAATTCATGACATAAATTATTGGCTTTGAAATACTGAAATACTTAAACCATCAATATAGTCTTACACTTTTTTAAATTATTCATCATACCATGAAAGCCATTTTTCTGTCAAAGTAGATAGCCTCTTTCAGGGGAAAAGGGGAAGGAAAATAAAATGGAAAAAAAGCGGGAAAACCACTATCAAAGGGCTTGGCAGCCTTTAAAAATTCCCAAAACAACCCATCTCTCTAAGCCAGCATTTGCTAACAGTGTCACTGTATCCAGCTTTTTTCTGTGCCTGCCACTAAGCAGCATATTCAAAGAGGTAGTCCCAAAACCTTCTGCAAGGCCAAGACCTGAACATTTACCATGAAGCAGTCCCCTCTTCCCATCCACCCACCTCCCCTGCTGCATTACCTCCTTATTGCTGACTTAAACAGTAGACAAAGTCAGTGACTGAAAAGAACATTCTACCTATTTTAATGCTAAATCTTAAAAATCCTCACCATTACTCAGTTAGAAAGATTAGATGATCATTGTTTGAACCCTCAATATCGAGTAAGTAGAAGAAAGATTTAGTGTTAAACAGCAGCTGTATTTTCACTTAGCTATGCAGACATTTCATAGTCACTTTGCCATACTGGCTTATGTCTGGGAGTTCGAATAAAAATAGCTAATGTGCTTGCTTGTTACACCATGAAATAAAGTGCACAAAGCAATTGCCAGGACCGGTTTTGCCCATGAAAGGCAATGGTCATTAATAGCTTGTATTTGCAGAATACAAGGCTGTCAGAGGAGCAGCATGCCTGTGCTTCCTCCACAACTTTCTATAGGTTTAACCATAGATGAGGCAGCAGGGACAAATGCACCACACATTTCCTCATTTCACAACAGCTCATGCCTGCAGGACAGCTGGCAAGTGATGCAAGCCTCGGTTGCAGAAAAATATTCAAATCCTGTAAATTTGCGGGGGTGGAATGATGTGTGTCTCTTCATGGAAACAGTATATTGGGAAAATGTGCAATGACAGTAATAGTTAATCATTATTTCACCACTTTCTTTTGCTGTCCTGACCAGTATCTTGGAGATTTGAACTTGTACTCCTGTTCTTTTTCATCCCTGTTTTTCTTGTAGGAGATAAATTTTTTTCAGTAATATTTAGATAGGGAACAGGCAACAAATGGAATACTCATACAATCATGTCTGGGCTGGATAGGCAATTTTTCAGGCATCTTCGAATAGGTCTACCCGGAAATCCCAGCAGACAGTGAAGAGAGCCACAGTGAGGAAACAGGCTTTGTCACCTGGATGGTAATCGCACATGGATCTGTATCTATGGTTATTAAAAGTGTGGCATTCTATCTCTAACATTATGAATTATCTAACAAGCAGAACAGAGCACTGAGAAGCTGACAGAATGCCCACACTGAGTCAACCATGAGAAGTCAGGGATTTTCAGCAGCTGGACAAGAGACGTCACTCCATCAACCAGGAAAATCACACCTATTCAGCAGAAAAGTTACATGCAAGAAAAATCAAAACAAAAAAGTGAGATTTTGAGAAGCAAACAAGGTAGCAGCAGATAGTACAACTATAAGCAGCTCTCTTAGCTTTATTAGACTTCATTGTAAGTCAGGGGACTTACAGCTTACTTAGGGTACTAGTCAGGAGAACATGAAGTTTACCAGCTCTCATAAGGACAGTGCCCATCTGCCTTTAGCTGCCTGCCTTCCTGAGACACTATAAACATACAGGACTATAAACATACAGACCAGTCATTGGAGACTACCCTTCTTCAGTGAGGCCTCCCAACACACACTGTGTAAAATTTGGAGAGCTTTTGGGAAACTGAAATTACATGGGAGTAGCCTGGGAGATAAGAGAAGAAGGTTTAGGGTACTTCTGCTAGGAGAAGAGACTTACCATCAATGCAGAACTCCAAGCAGATTATGGGAAGAGAGTCTTCCACAGCCTATCCTCAGTTTGGAGCACACCTGCCTTAAACACAAGGTCTTCTGACAGGTGGAGGGAGCCCTCCTAAAATGCTGACACCATTTACATTCTGCTTATCTGGATTCAGTCTATTGCATATTTTGAAACTTATTAGAACCCAACAACGTGTCAACCCAATGCAGTAAGATTATTGCTGTACTCCTTTGCTGCAATAGTTTTTCTTCTTGCTTAAAAACTGGCAAACTAAGCTGAAGCTTATTCTGTTTGCTCCCCAACTGTTCTTAGAGCCTCTACCTAAATTCTCTCAGTTTGGAAGGGCATTTCTGAGTATGATGGCATTAGAAGAACGACATGTAACGCAAAGTTTCTTCCCTCCCAGTTTTCCAGAGTTTGAACAGACTCTCATGAAAGTCAGGGAGAACAAAGCTGGAAAGTAAGAGAAAACACTGTGTCCCAAGCATGAATTTTCAAGTAGGGAGGTATGAAATCCCAACACCTAAGCACTTGCAACAAAACACCTGTGGGAACTGGATAGGTGATAGGTGCTATACATATTCCAGGTAGCATTAATAGAATAAGTGGAAAGTAATCCCATGCCTGTTCTTCAGGTGATTTCAACCTGCCTCTGACATTAAAGCTTGTTTCAGTAGCAGGATGGCTGAGAGAAGCCCTGTGAAGTGTAGTTCAGACTCTTTGCATGGATTTGTAAGATGGTGTTTAGAAGAAGGGTGCCTGCCCTGCTTGAGGGACTGCACAAACTTAGTAAAATACGCACTATGGAGAAAGGCACATCCCTGCAAGGACTATCTTGCAGGTAAAAACCCAAGGTCAGGCATGGGATTTGAGTCTACAAAGTCTGGGGTGAATGATTCTTACAGCTAGCAATCAAGAAGCAAAAACAGCATGTGGGCTATTAAAAGTGTGGCATTTATATCTCTAACACTATGAACTATTCAGCCTAAACAGAACTATAAAGCCTAAACATGCTTTACTAGGGGTTCAGTAGGAACAAAATGCAGCACTGAATCAATTTTATCCGGAATAGTGTGGGAGGAGGGAGAGTTCCTTTCCTATTTTGAGAGCAACATCTATGCTACACATGCAGAGCCAAAGCCTTCTAATCCAGCAGGCTGAATACATACTAGTTATTCAAACTCAAGAACGTGTGCATAAAAGGAATTTCATACAATTAGTCCCCGTTGTCTTCCTCAGTTTATGCTCTCTGTAAAGTTCTCATTCCAGTGTTGCTACATTACACACTCAGACCCATCTTTTTGCCTCCCACACTGCCTTCAGTATGTAAAAAAATCAGACAAGCAGGTAGGGATATGTAAAAAGAGAGTGTCTGTATAGCCACTGATTTATCATTTAGTCAATAGGCTCAATTCATAAATCATTTTAGTAAAGCAAAAATCAAGTGAAGCAGAATGAAAATGGGTAATGCTATTTCAGTCTCAATATTAGAAAATGTGTCCATTTTCTGCCAAACTAATATAATGGAACACAGTTACACTATGATTTTATGAATAATTTTTTTCATATTATTTTACCAAATCATCACTCTGGCTAGTGTGTAAAAAGATCTTATGGAGAAAAAAAATTACATTTATTCTCAAGTAATGAAAGCTTCTGCACTACTTTTTTCTACTTTTGTATCTTTATTTGCTAAACAAATGATAGAAGTTTGTATCTTCAGCTTGAAAGCAAAGAAGAGTGCAAATGTACCTGAGGAGGTCTGTGCAAGGAACTGATCCTAGTATATGAGGAACAGTGTGAAAACTCACACGGCACAGGGAAAAATTAGTTCCAAAAACACACTTAGACAAGTTGTATAAGTCACTGGCAACATAAATATCATATTGTAACCAGGAGAGAGCAGAGATAACTAAACTTCCCTCAAAGAAGAACCTTATTTCGGGAGTTCCTTTCATACCTTCCAGCTTCAGACAGTGAAAGCACAGAAAAGCAGCACCATGGGAGCTTGGGAATGTCCCCACTGAATCCCCGCGGTCCCACCGGAAACCTCCCATCACTGAAACAACACTCTTCCCCCTCTTTCCTAGCTTGCCCAATTATTAATTTCGGTGGGGTTTTTTTCAGCTGCTGGAGCATTTCATAGGGACACAACATGGAAGGCTGCCAGCCTTCCCATAGCCAGCTCCGAGTAGGACACTCTTGGCTCAGCAGCAGACCACATAGCTCAGCAGAAGGAAACACAGGGCCTTGAACTCATGCCCATCTTGGCTCTTGCCCTCCATACACACACCCTACATGCAGGTCTGCTCTGAGTCCTGAGCAGTAATTCACTGGTGCCCAACACCATCTCCACTGGAGCCCAGTGGTACCTGCCAGCAGGCCCTACCCACGGGCAAACCAAGAACTGCTCAGGTTCAAACTAGGCACATCTAGAAGTTAAGATGCCAAACTTGACCATTAATATCTATTTTTTGCTTCCTTCGGGTGTTACGGGAACTTAGAGAGTAACTATAATAGAGATTTGCTATTTGGAGCTGACGAGACAGCACCAATGCAAAGACCACACATGGTGGAACAGAGAAGTGAAGTGGTGATACAAGCTGCCCTGTTGCCATGCCTGTCCTCAGACAGCAGGAATACTGCAGGAGCACAGGGCATCTCAGCCTCCTCCCTTGCTCCAGAGGCAGTCTGATCTCCATTGGCTTTAGTGGGTGAGGATACTTATTATAGTGATAAATTCCTGGGGATAGAGTCCCCTAAATTAACAACTACGAAGCAGTCTGAACTTAGTGTTCACCTTCTTGCAAATGACCCTTGGTCTTCAGTCAATTAATAGCTTTAGTCCACAACAACATCCTGACCCATACCACAAGGCCCAGCCATCACCTGTGGCTTTTGATTTGTGCAGAAAGTAGAGGCCATGTATGCAACTGCAAGCTCTAAAGGATGATACACTACCGTTTGTTTATGAGGAGGATACAAATAAACCACAGAAATATTAGTGATACTGACATGTACATCTCGGTATTTAAAATATTCTGCAGAAATCCTCCATGTCACAATGCTCATTCTGGAAGCAATTCCTAAGGAACTGTAGAGAAAGTGAATGTACCGTTTGACACATTAGGGACACACTTCTTTCCTTCTATTACCAAGAAAACCAGCTTCTTGAAAATTCTTAAATAATCAAGGATGTAGCATTACACAACCATGCACAAAATACTACAAGATTGCAAGAAGCATTTAGTCACTATCATAACAACAAATCCAGAGGGGCAGATTCAGTGGAGTCACAGACCAAACCCATGTTTCTTTCAAAGGCTGAAAAAAAAATGTGGAAAAGAAAAAGGAAGGGATGTGTCAATCCTTCCACACCTCATCCTTTGACAGTAACTACTCTATGCCATCTGGCTATTAAGGACTGTCAGCACTTGAGGAATATCCATGATGCTTTCCTGACTGCTTCTACAGAAAGGAAAAAGAAATGTCCTAGAAAATTCAGGCGACATACTACAAAGTGAAAGCTATCATCCTGCTGCCTCCTTTTTCTTGGGGGAAAAAGTGCTTCAGCCGTACTTACTGTATTTCTTAGCAAAACTGTATTTTGAAAACAGTGCATATTGCTGAATCAGTGTGAAGATTATGGCACTGAACTTTAAAAACCCAGGTGATGGAGCAAAGCCCTCATTCTGCACACACCTCTTGCTGCCCCAATGCGTTGGAGCAGAGCTCACTTGAAGATAATGCAAGTAACAGAAATCAACATCTAACTTGGCTATTTGACATTTCTTAGGAAGGCTGAGAAGAGCCTGGATTTAGCCCCTGAGGGCTTGGAAGGCCTGTGTGAATCTCTTATCTGATAGGCAGAAGAGTGACCGGCCCATCTCACACCCAGTTTCCAGTGACTCCGTATGGCCTCAGTGCCCCTGCGAGCAGCAGCACAGAGCTCGCAGGGCAGAGTCGATTTGCCAAGGAAGGTGCACAGGCACATGGCAGATCCAACCACAACTCCTCCCACGGGCTGAGTGAGGGCTGGCACCCCGCCGGGGCTGGCTTGGGAGACAGAGCTCCCAGCGAAATCCATTTAACACATTCCTGCACAGCTTCTGCTGATACCGTCCCTATGGTCAGGCCAAGCTAAAAGCAAATACCCCTGCCCGGCCAGCTGTCTTTGCTGGAAGAAGAGCGTGCATTTTTACAGAAACAAAGATAACCGAGCTCGCTATCTTCTACAGAAGTTTTTCTGGTGTGATTTTGTTCCATTACATCTGCTTGGGTAGCTAACAAAAGCAGAGCTACTGGAGCAGGAATGTACTCAGGTATCTTTATACAACATGTTATGTTTTTAAATGCTTGGTTTGTTTTTCTGGACCTTTCCATATATATTAAACCATAGCAAAAAAAGCATTTTGAAGCTACCATCTGTAGCACAGGAACTGATACATTCTCTGCTGCTTTTATGTATTTGTTCATTTGAAAAGGGTCTTTTAAATTGTGTATTAGGATTTACCAAAGCACTATTGTATTAAACAAACAAAACAAGTGGAACTTACTACAACTCAGATATTTCCTATCGATTCCATCCTCAAAACATTAATAAGCATACTCAGTAAATACAAGATTTTCTTGTGAATATCACTATTCTTTGTATCTTTTGTCATTAAAAATGAAAGCTAAAAATACATGTACGTCTCCTTGCTGCATACTTCGCTCCACATTCAAGCAGAAACTCCCAGACAACCAACATAAACAACTGTGATGAATGTTTCAATCTCCAATGGGCAGTGGGATGAACACCATAAAAAGAAATTAAGACTTACTATTTTTCCACCTCCCTCAAAACACAAGAGTCTAAACCAACTCCTGTTTGGTCAGTTGTGACTTTGTAAACTCTGTATCTACCAAACCACACACTGACAGGAATAGCATAAATCTCAGAGCAAGGATTACAAAATCATTCTGGGGTTTTGGTTGGGGTTTCTCTTTTAAGAACCCCAACACACATCCTTGCAAAGAGAAACAGTTCAATTTGCTTTAAGGTTACAAAACTAGCACAGATCTATTTATTCTGCTGGGTATACACCGAATGTTTGAACAAAAAAAGTTAGTCATAGGTCAGACAATACAGCTCGGTATCACTACACCCTTCATTTGAAGGAAAACCAAAGAAATCGATTTTATATATCAACCAGCTGGAACGACGGTAAAAGAAAGTAAATTCTCCCGGGCTTCCTTTTCTAAGAAAATAAAAATTAAAAAAAAAAAAAAATTTAAAAAATCCCAGTTTCTAGTCTGACATGTAACCAAGTGTTTTTTGGCCGCTGAAAAATCCTGCCATTGGTCAGGCTCGGCAATAGGCACATCCCATACACCTGGTGATGCGCGCTCAGCCCCGCATCCCGGGCCGGGGGGGACAAAGCCGGGCGCGGAGATCTGTCAGGCCCGGGCCGGCAACTCCGGCGAGCGCGATGCCAGGTTAACAATTTGCAATTTGCCTCCCTCCTGGACGCCGCGGCAGCCCTCCATTTTGTCAGCCGCCTCAGTTGAAGCGTTTTCCAAGCCGAAGGCAGAACTTGAGCATTTCTTCGGGAGCCCTCCGGGGCTTTAAAGCATCCCCGACCATTTTGCGCAGCCCGCTCGGAGCCGGCGCTCCGGGCTAAGTTTAGCAAGGCAGCCGCGCACGCCGCGGCTCACGGGCAGCGCCGAGCCCCCCGCGGGGCAGCCCCGGGCTCCTTCCCATCGCTTCTGCCGGCGGTGCCTCCGCCCGCCCCGCGCTCCGGCGGCGCCCGGCTTCCTCCCCGCACGGGAGAGGCAGGTGGATGCCGGGAGGAGGGCAGGGAAGGGACGGGAGGCAGGAGCCGCCGCGGGCAGCAGGGTGCCGGCAGCAGGTAGGGAGGGCAGCGCGGGGCGGCCGCCGGTGCCGTGCGGTGCCTGTGCCGTTCCCCCTCCCTCCGGCCCCCCGTTCTTACCACCTGCGGAGGCGGCCGGAGCCCGCCCGGGCCGGGGCAGCGACCTGTCCACTGCGGGCGCTCTCCTCCGGAGGTGAGGGGGCGGCGGGGAAGGGCATGNCCCCCCTCCCGGCTTGGCTTCCACGGGGAGCCCCGGGCCGGGGTCCCCTGCGCTGCTCCGGCACTTACTGTGTCACCCCTGTCAGTGTGTCAGCCTGTCCCCTCGGCAAGGATAAAAGCAATTTGCCCACCAGCCTCGCCGCTGCCGCCCGAAACAACTTCGTCTCCTTCCAGTCGCTGGGAAAGCTCCTCTTTTTCCTTCTTCTTCAATAAGGGAAAAAAAACCCAAAAACCCTCACAAAAAACCAACAACTAAGCCCGAGCAATTTTAAAAATTAGAAAAGAAAAAAATATATTCCGCTTTTTTCTTTTTTTTTTTTTCCTAAGAGTGGGAAGCGTGAAGGTGGGATGGGAGAGGAGCAGAAAAAAGAAACATTTGGAGCTTTGGAACTCTCTTTTCTCTCTCCTTCCCCCTCCCTCCCAAGATGGCTTGAAAAAATTAAAAGGGGACAGTGATGTGGGGGACACACACCGAAAAGCTCGGCAGGAGGGAAAAAGTTTGGGGGGTTGGGGTTTTTTGTGTGTATGTTTGGTCTTTTTGTTTGTTTGGGGGTTTTTGTTTTGTTTTTTTTTTAAAGCCTTAGAATCCCAGAATGACCGAAACGACGACAAACACCCGGGAAGAGCAGGCACAAGGAGAGGAACGAGCGAGAGAAAAGAGTTTTGCTGGTCAGTAAACTTCAAGCTGCTGGGATGAGGTCATTGGTGTAAATATAAAGCGATGGCGTCATTTGAAACCAATCCCAGTGAATGAACTCAGCCGGGGGGTGACGGTGGGGGGAGAGGGTGAAGGAGAAAGAGGAGGAGCAGCGAGAGAGGATCCCTGCGGGGCCGCGGCGGCAGCGGCAGCCGCGCAGCCCCGGCCCCGCCGCCTCGGCCACTCGGCCTGGGCCGCTCGGCCACCTCGCCTCCCCTCTGCCCTGCACCAGCTGAGGGGGCAGCCCTCAGTACCGGCCTGGCCTTTGCTTCTGCAGTGTGCCGCTGTGTGGTGCGATGCTGAGCCACCTGGGTGTGAAGGCGTCACATCTCCTGTGGCAGTGCTGCGGGATCATACAGCCACGGAGTGTTTGAGGAAAGGGAAGGGGTCTTAAAGTCATCCAGTTCCAACCCCTGTCACTGAGATGGGCAGAGCACCCTGTAGGCCATGTGGAATACTGAGGGCCTTTGCCCTTTAAATAACCTTGCTAAATAAATTTAAAAATCTGAAATCACCCAGTGAAAATCTACGGAGATACACAGAAGTATATGTTATTTTTGCCTGACATGTATCTGTTATGGCTAGTACCAATCCGAACTGGCGAGGTACATTCATCTCTTACACGTCCTTCTTCCGGGCATGACAGAATATTCTGCAGTCCTCTTTCTCCCTTAGAGGCATTATTACTACAGGGAACCTGCTGGCACTTCTGGGCATACAGGACAACTTGCACACCAAAATTCAAGCTCCAGTCCATCATCTCTGATGGCTTTTGAATCCCTATGCCAGAATCCCTTGGAAGACAGCATGAGAAAGAGGATTAACTGAATGGTTCCTTACGTTCTTGGTGGCTGCCTCTTCAACCAAAGTGCCTTCAGAAAAGCATGTGGCTATCACTCATATTAAAATGGTTTGAGTGGTTGATGTTTCAGGAAGCAGGTAGCTCAGAATAAATAGTATGGGGGGTATCTATCCTGTCAGTATTGACCCAGAATCACCTTGATGAAGGCCCTCGTGTTAGCGAGTTGTGAGCTGTCTTGTGAGAAAGCCTTGTTGGCACTTGTCCTGAATAGTCATGTCCTGTGTGAGGGAGTGCAGAGCGTGCAGGAGAGAGAAAAGCCCAAGATCCATGAGAGAGACAAAAGATCAAAAGCTGTGAAAATTACCAAAAGAAATTATGGTAAAGCAATTAACATTGGGATGTTCACTATTTTGCATGTGTCACTTTTCCAGTAGCTGAAAAGCAGTTTTGCCCTTCTGTCTCAATAAAGCAGTGGCCCCAAAGATGCCTCTCCCAAACTCCCCAAAGTGCCCACAGCATTAAAAATCTGCACAATTAACTGCTGGTTAACGGAGCTAGAACTGACCCAATTTGACGAAGGGGATCAGAGAGTGTGCCAGAGAAACTGGAGGTGACGGCCAGTGCCCCAGCTCTTTCATTCCAGAAAATTGCAGGAACAAATAGTTCCAGCATGGTTATCCTCACAAAGAGAAGTGGAGAGAGGTGTGTGGTGAGGAGGAAAGACATTTCAATTCTCTCTTCCCTTTTGTCATCTCAACTCAGTAACACCTTATGTAACAGGTTTGGGTTTTGTTTAAATTTGGAGACTGTGAAAGTTTGCTGACTGTAAAACTGTAACAATAAGAAGTAGTTGTGATCTTTTGAAAATATTTTTCTTCTTAGCTGAAAAAGAAGATATATGCAGAAAAATCTGTACTAGAAAGCAAGTTAAAGCATTTTCAGTATAGAGTCAGGATATTTCTTTTTCCTAACATAATAAAAGGTGTGACAAAACCAGTGGTATCACAATTAATTCCTGCATGTTGAAATTATTACTAAGAATAACTTTTTATTTTCAGCCGAGCTTGAGCCAAAAGTCTGATCTGGGAGAACACTGCAGGGTGAAACTGGACAGGTTTGTTGCTCACCTGCAGACACAAATGGAAGGAGTCAGGAAGATTCGAACACAGCAGCGTCAGACCTCACTTCATTGAGAGTAGGAGCTGCATCCTTTGCCTCCTGTTTGCAGTGGACAAAATGTGAGCATGTTGGCAGCTGACTTCCCTCAGCTGGCCGTGGCCACTCTTGTAGGAGCAGAAACTCCTTTGCATGTCAGAGTCAACATCAGCTTAACTTTCTTTTCCCCCCACTAAGAGCCTTTTGTTCCTCCCTACCACTTGTGCAGCAAGCTCCTGGAAATGATCCGAACTGCAGGTGCAAACCAGGAGAGAGTCAGGCCTTAGTTTGGCACCTGAACCATATGGGAGAGAGAGTGCCTGGCTTTGCTGGTGTCCCTGGCTGCTGATCTCCCCTCCCCAAGTTTTTAAAGTCTGTCAATTCTATGAAATGTATTTTGCTACACTTCTGGTGATGGACTTTTTGGCCCAAGTTCACTGTTTCTTTTTGAGAAAATGGTGCTGAAAGAGTTAAAGTTAGCATTCCTTTCTTATGCCTCCTTATGAGATAAGAAGATCAGAAGTGTCTATATCGGGTAAAACAAGGGCAAAAGACATTGTGGTGGCTATCCAACAGGCTATGCAACAGCCCTTGAACTTTGACACTCCCCCATGTCCTACCCGTTCATGCCTCACTTCTGGCAGGAGTGGCTGGAAGCGTATCACCCCTCACTGCCCCTGCTCCTGGGGGCCAGGGAGGGGCAATAGCTGAGTACTTTCAAGAGCTGGAGGTCATGCACCTTGTTTACAAAGGTTTCTCTTTCTTTATTACTGAAAGCTAGCACAGCTTTTTGTTCCCTTTCCAGCTAATGGATTTTGTGGCACTTAATTTGGTTAATCAGTTAGCAGTGATTAAACAGGGGAAAGATAAATGACAGCCTGAGTAACGTCATCATGGTTTCTTCTAGTTGAAAGGAGTGGTTTGCCAGCGAAACCTCTTGCGAAATAAGTGGGAATTGAACTATAAAGCACAGAATTTACTATGCTTTAAAATCCCCTTGCGGGTGTTCACTTCCTCCATAGGCTGAAGTGGAATTGTTGAAGAGGTTGCCATTTTCAGACAGCTCCCAATCACCGTCATGGCTGTCTTCTGCCAAAGGCTACCACCTCCCCTCCCTACATGCAAGCTGCTCACTCAATCCCTCCCAAAACTGCTTTGGCCAAAGTCAATCAGAGCAGCTTAAGCAGTTTAAATAGTAGAAGTCAGCTGCACTGGTTTGTTTTGGCTGAAACAAGATTAGGGAAAACCCAAGTCACCAGATGGGAAGGAGGTGATCCATGACTTTTTCATGGACAGCTTCAACGAGAGTGGGAGGTTGGGCCTAATATGCTTTCAGAGCAGACTTCTGTACCAGACACAACTGTGACCAGCTATTTTTCAGGGTATTTAAAAGTAGAAGTGTTGCTGAGATACTCACATCGAAACATTCGTAGCATTTTTAGATACCGCTTCCTTTGTTGGCATGGAAAGCAAGGTACAGCAGTCAGAGCAGCACAGGTTTGTGGGAGAGCAGCAGTGGGAACATGCAGATTTGGAAACCAGTAGCTATAGAAGATGTAGGACTGAGAGTGTGGAAAGAGCAGAAGAAAGAAAAGTTTGTGGCTGTAGATCAGTGGGAGATCACAGAGCTCAGTCCAGAGAGGAGGGATTTGAGCAGAATGGGAAATGCAGGCATCAGAGATGTGGGGTGGTGAGTAGTGATGCTCAGGGCCAAACAGTGATTCTCCCCTGCCATGTGTGCATCACACCTTGGAAGTTCTGTCTCTCTGGATAATGGTTAAATGAGAATAGCCTCACTGGTCTGTCACTGCAGGTAGTGTTCATAGGTCTACTTCCTTGTAGCTTCTCTAGGACTGCCATATTCACAGCCCATCCAACAAGCTGGGGGTGGTATGCAAGTGGAGGGGTCTAAGTTCGATGCAGATACGGGGTTTGGGCTGGAATATAAGACAAGATTAAGCAATATTCCTGTTCTTAGTAGGACAACAGTGAGTGATTTGGAGCAAAGAAAGGGAAAAGAAATACAGAAACTGGACATCAGAAAGTACAGAGCAAAAAGGAAGGAGAGCATCAGCTGTTTGCTTCCCTGTAACTCCTTACTTCATAAACCCTGTATCCATTGCTCAGTAGAAATGTACATCATTTGTAGAGATACCCTTTATTTTTGTAAGTCTTTTGTGAGACAGAGGAGCATCATGAAATCATGTTTTATGGATGTAAGACTGAGTTACTGAGATGAAGTTACTAATCCAAAGTAATATAGCAAGATGGTTACAGATCAGAGAACTCAACCAAGCTCTCTTAAATTCCAAATCTAACCACTAATTCATCCTTTCCCCTTTCCTCTCTTGCATCTCAGAACAGAAATAATAACTTTTGTTTTACTTACCTGCACAGGCAATTATTAAAATTAAGCACTTGCACTAAAGCTTGTTGGCTTAGTTTGTAGTTATGGGACACATACACACAAAGGCTATAGGTGAGATATATAATATAAGACAATGTGAAAAGACAAAGAAAGAAGTAACAACAATTTCTAGTTCTAAGGATGGCCTTTATGAATCTTAGGGGATTTTTCTAGTTATCTTAAACAGAAAAAGAAGTTACTATTTTGATGGTCAAGCCACTTCTCTATGAAACAGCAAGATGAAGTTTTGAGGAGGCATTTGAAATTTGAGATCATAATAAATATTATTTACAGAAAAAGAGCATAATAACATGTTGTCATCAGGAAACAGAATAATGAAATACTGTTCTCAAGAAACAGCAAGTTCAGACAAATCTACAGCAACTGAAAAACTTAACTAGTAACATTTCTCACTTTCCAATATATCCAAAGAGAGAATATTTAAATAAAAACAACAAAAAAAGCTGATACATTAAAAAAATCATAAACACATTCCAGAAATTAAGATAGTTGTCACAATAAACACCCACCTCACTTACTTTTTGCTCTTACTCACTGTTAGTCACTTGTCTGTAGGCTGGTACACTTCTATTGAAATGAACTGGTAATGGGCTGTAAGCACAGATGGTGTAAATCATCATTGCTCAACTCACACTTCAGTTGCTATGCTAATTTATACTATCTGGAGAATGGCTGTATGTGTTCATGTTTTGTTTGTGGCCAATGATGAATCAGAAGTAAAATGTATTTGCGTTTATTATGAGGGCAGCCTAAAATGTATGAGGTCTTTGACAATTCATATCCTTCTTTTTAACTGCTTGAGTACTTCGAATTATGTAGGATATAGTAATTACCAGCCTTAAATAAATTTTAGACTTCCTGCTTTTCTAATAATGAAATATTTTCTTAGGAATACCAAGGATATGATAAAAGAAATACAGCATTCATAAAATGCTTTAAAGTTGTGATACGTGAAATGTCATCTGGCTCAATATAAACCAGTAAGTACAAAGTTACTGTCTTGACAGCATGCTAAAGTGAGCTCACAATCAAGAAGATAGTTTAAAAGTCTGAGTGTAGAAAGAGAATGTATAACCTGTGGTAATGAAGACCAGTTAATTTATGTTTCTTTATTTTAAAATACTTTCTTTTCAACATATGTACACAGGAAAGTAAATTTTCAGACAGTTTTAGTCTTTAGCATTTCTCATAATCCATTTTGTTGTTTCTGCCAACTTTTAACATCTCCTGACACTTACAGGTATCCTAAACTTTGTGGATTTGATAGGCTGCTGTTTATTTAATTCTGAAGTGCAATTTGGGTGTTGCAGTAATATTCCAGTGAAACTCCATTGTTACTCAAATGGATTGTGAAAGAGATTCCAATTCCATGGGGTCATTAAAATGTACTTAATAGATAAAAAGAGTCTAATATGAAAAAGGAAAAGACAGACAAACCCACAATGGACATGAAAAATAAACTTGAGTTCTAAAAGGGGCAAGAAAACCAAGTTAATTACTATTTGTTGCTGCTGTGGGAAAGAAGGGCATGAGCACCACAGTGACCTGCATTTATAAGTTCTCAATCATATAAACTTCTAAGTGGATAACACCCAGAACATCAATATTTTGGCCTAACAGTAATAACATTCTTAGGATAAAAAGACTGTTAACTCTGAACAGAGTCTTATTTTGTTGAATGCACTGGTCAAAAAATTGTCAGTCTGAGATTAGCTCAATTGTCAACAACAGAGAGCAGAGTTTGTTGAGAAAGACAGGTGAAAATATCAGGTTACAGAGAAAAGAAGCATGAGAAAATTTCAGAGTGTGTCCTTTTTTTTTGTTTTTTTTAGATGCAAGGTGGAGATGAGGTGAAGGACTGCTGGTTTATTTTTATATTGCTTTCTTGACTACCCTTCCATGGTCAGGAACAAGCTGGATTCTGTAAATTCTGTGGGTTAGGAATGAGTAGAAGTCTTTTAGCTCTGCAGAGGGGTTGAAAATCTTGCAAAAATGTATCTGCTTCAAAGCAGTTTTCCACTTGTTCTCCTTGTAGCCAGGGAAGAATCCAGATTGTATTAAAAATGTTTAAAACTCTGGTTTATATTCAGCTTGCAAAAAGAAGGGGAAAAGATCAATGAGAGTGAAGCACAGGGCTGCAAATATGAAGTTTTATTTTCTTTGCGAAGGTCTGACTCAAACTTCTCATGACTTATTTGAAGCTGCTTGTGCTTACCTCAGATATAAATTTGGCTTGTTGACTCTCCAGTCACTAAAAATTGTTTCAAGCCATTGANGAGGCTTCAACGAGAGTGGGAGGTTGGGCCTAATATGCTTTCAGAGCAGACTTCTGTACCAGACACAACTGTGACCAGCTATTTTTCAGGGTATTTAAAAGTAGAAGTGTTGCTGAGATACTCACATCGAAACATTCGTAGCATTTTTAGATACCGCTTCCTTTGTTGGCATGGAAAGCAAGGTACAGCAGTCAGAGCAGCACAGGTTTGTGGGAGAGCAGCAGTGGGAACATGCAGATTTGGAAACCAGTAGCTATAGAAGATGTAGGACTGAGGGTGGGGAAAGAGCAGAAGAAAGAAAAGTTTGTGGCTGTAGATCAGTGGGAGATCACAGAGCTCAGTCCAGAGAGGAGGGATTTGAGCAGAATGGGAAATGCAGGCATCAGAGATGTGGGGTGGTGAGTAGTGATGCTCAGGGCCAAACAGTGATTCTCCCCTGCCATGTGTGCATCACACCTTGGAAGTTCTGTCTCTCTGGATAATGGTTAAATGAGAATAGCCTCACTGGTCTGTCACTGCAGGTAGTGTTCATAGGTCTACTTCCTTGTAGCTTCTCTAGGACTGCCATATTCACAGCCCATCCAACAAGCTGGGGGTGGTATGCAAGTGGAGGGGTCTAAGTTCGATGCAGATACGGGGTTTGGGCTGGAATATAAGACAAGATTAAGCAATATTCCTGTTCTTAGTAGGACAACAGTGAGTGATTTGGAGCAAAGAAAGGGAAAAGAAATACAGAAACTGGACATCAGAAAGTACAGAGCAAAAAGGAAGGAGAGCATCAGCTGTTTGCTTCCCTGTAACTCCTTACTTCATAAACCCTGTATCCATTGCTCAGTAGAAATGTACATCATTTGTAGAGATACCCTTTATTTTTGTAAGTCTTTTGTGAGACAGAGGAGCATCATGAAATCATGTTTTATGGATGTAAGACTGAGTTACTGAGATGAAGTTACTAATCCAAAGTAATATAGCAAGATGGTTACAGATCAGAGAACTCAACCAAGCTCTCTTAAATTCCAAATCTAACCACTAATTCATCCTTTCCCCTTTCCTCTCTTGCATCTCAGAACAGAAATAATAACTTTTGTTTTACTTACCTGCACAGGCAATTATTAAAATTAAGCACTTGCACTAAAGCTTGTTGGCTTAGTTTGTAGTTATGGGACACATACACACAAAGGCTATAGGTGAGATATATAATATAAGACAATGTGAAAAGACAAAGAAAGAAGTAACAACAATTTCTAGTTCTAAGGATGGCCTTTATGAATCTTAGGGGATTTTTCTAGTTATCTTAAACAGAAAAAGAAGTTACTATTTTGATGGTCAAGCCACTTCTCTATGAAACAGCAAGATGAAGTTTTGAGGAGGCATTTGAAATTTGAGATCATAATAAATATTATTTACAGAAAAAGAGCATAATAACATGTTGTCATCAGGAAACAGAATAATGAAATACTGTTCTCAAGAAACAGCAAGTTCAGACAAATCTACAGCAACTGAAAAACTTAACTAGTAACATTTCTCACTTTCCAATATATCCAAAGAGAGAATATTTAAATAAAAACAACAAAAAAAGCTGATACATTAAAAAAATCATAAACACATTCCAGAAATTAAGATAGTTGTCACAATAAACACCCACCTCACTTACTTTTTGCTCTTACTCACTGTTAGTCACTTGTCTGTAGGCTGGTACACTTCTATTGAAATGAACTGGTAATGGGCTGTAAGCACAGATGGTGTAAATCATCATTGCTCAACTCACACTTCAGTTGCTATGCTAATTTATACTATCTGGAGAATGGCTGTATGTGTTCATGTTTTGTTTGTGGCCAATGATGAATCAGAAGTAAAATGTATTTGCGTTTATTATGAGGGCAGCCTAAAATGTATGAGGTCTTTGACAATTCATATCCTTCTTTTTAACTGCTTGAGTACTTCGAATTATGTAGGATATAGTAATTACCAGCCTTAAATAAATTTTAGACTTCCTGCTTTTCTAATAATGAAATATTTTCTTAGGAATACCAAGGATATGATAAAAGAAATACAGCATTCATAAAATGCTTTAAAGTTGTGATACGTGAAATGTCATCTGGCTCAATATAAACCAGTAAGTACAAAGTTACTGTCTTGACAGCATGCTAAAGTGAGCTCACAATCAAGAAGATAGTTTAAAAGTCTGAGTGTAGAAAGAGAATGTATAACCTGTGGTAATGAAGACCAGTTAATTTATGTTTCTTTATTTTAAAATACTTTCTTTTCAACATATGTACACAGGAAAGTAAATTTTCAGACAGTTTTAGTCTTTAGCATTTCTCATAATCCATTTTGTTGTTTCTGCCAACTTTTAACATCTCCTGACACTTACAGGTATCCTAAACTTTGTGGATTTGATAGGCTGCTGTTTATTTAATTCTGAAGTGCAATTTGGGTGTTGCAGTAATATTCCAGTGAAACTCCATTGTTACTCAAATGGATTGTGAAAGAGATTCCAATTCCATGGGGTCATTAAAATGTACTTAATAGATAAAAAGAGTCTAATATGAAAAAGGAAAAGACAGACAAACCCACAATGGACATGAAAAATAAACTTGAGTTCTAAAAGGGGCAAGAAAACCAAGTTAATTACTATTTGTTGCTGCTGTGGGAAAGAAGGGCATGAGCACCACAGTGACCTGCATTTATAAGTTCTCAATCATATAAACTTCTAAGTGGATAACACCCAGAACATCAATATTTTGGCCTAACAGTAATAACATTCTTAGGATAAAAAGACTGTTAACTCTGAACAGAGTCTTATTTTGTTGAATGCACTGGTCAAAAAATTGTCAGTCTGAGATTAGCTCAATTGTCAACAACAGAGAGCAGAGTTTGTTGAGAAAGACAGGTGAAAATATCAGGTTACAGAGAAAAGAAGCATGAGAAAATTTCAGAGTGTGTCCTTTTTTTTTGTTTTTTTTAGATGCAAGGTGGAGATGAGGTGAAGGACTGCTGGTTTATTTTTATATTGCTTTCTTGACTACCCTTCCATGGTCAGGAACAAGCTGGATTCTGTAAATTCTGTGGGTTAGGAATGAGTAGAAGTCTTTTAGCTCTGCAGAGGGGTTGAAAATCTTGCAAAAATGTATCTGCTTCAAAGCAGTTTTCCACTTGTTCTCCTTGTAGCCAGGGAAGAATCCAGATTGTATTAAAAATGTTTAAAACTCTGGTTTATATTCAGCTTGCAAAAAGAAGGGGAAAAGATCAATGAGAGTGAAGCACAGGGCTGCAAATATGAAGTTTTATTTTCTTTGCGAAGGTCTGACTCAAACTTCTCATGACTTATTTGAAGCTGCTTGTGCTTACCTCAGATATAAATTTGGCTTGTTGACTCTCCAGTCACTAAAAATTGTTTCAAGCCATTGATCAAATGATGATGAGTTCCAGATAAAGTTATGCTGAAGAATGTGACTCTTCATGACCATTTAAAATCTAAATGGGATATTACGAAATCAGATGGGGCAGAAGGTTTTTTAAGGGGGGGAATTTCAAGTAGAGGACATGAGTTTCCAAGACATTTTTTCTCAGCAGCTGTGAAAGCTCAGAACTTCTTAGACAGGAACATATGAGGACACCGTCTTTTGTGAGCCAGTCAGTGAAGACATTTGTGGGAAAATGGTGGATACAATATGAGTTCCGAAATATAAAAGGAAAAAGAAGCCCCTGTTAGAAGGGCCTGTCTAATTACTAAGTTGCAGAACTTATATGTTTATTCATCTGTTATTTTGTGGTAGGACCTACAATTAAATGATGTCAGCCACAGTTTAAGAAAAATGGCTATTATAATTGATGATTCATTTAAAATACCTTCTTACCATCTAATGCCGGCAGGACAGCAGGCTGCAGTTGTACTAACGCTGAAAGCTGAAAAAAGAGCATGGTCCCCTTTTGGTTAACAGCATGTGAACAAAGGCTTCAGCCATGGGAGAGAAGATGGCAAAATAAGAACAAGGCTGCCCAGCAAGTGGTAGGGAAAGAGTGAACCAACATCTGTCAGTGGCATGGGTGTAGAGAGCTTGGGAAGGTGCAGGCAGGTGCCTTGGCTAAGCCCATCTATCAGGTGATGCTCTACCTCACAGTTTCCTGCCCTCTGCTTCTTACTGTGTGGTCCTGACACTTCCCTTGCTGTGGATCTGGCATTGTTCTGAAGAAACATGAGCCAGTCCATTTTGCCAATCCAACAGAAGTAGAGCGAGTCACTCTTTTTGTCAGTCATTCAGCTGACATCTGTTGTCTGACAATAGAGGAAAGCTCTTTAGAATAAGAGTGGTCAAATACTGCAACAGGTGCCTAGAGAGGCTTCCCCCTCTTTGGAGATAGTGCTGGAACAGACAAGGTCCCCCATGTGATCTAACTTTGGAGCTGGACTCGATGTTGAGGCTGGCTCTGCTGTGAACAGGGAGTTAGAGCAGCTGGCCTCCAGAGGTCCCTTCCAACCTGATTTGTTATATGGGGCAGCCTTGATTCCTGTATCTTATATTATTTTACATTGAAAAATCCCAGTGCATCAGTGTCCCTGGCTGAAACTTTATCTTCAAACTTCAGGATAGTCCTGTCACTATTATGAAACTTCAGTGTATGAATTTCTATGTTTGAATTGTTATGAGCAAAGGGATTTTATGAGGCAGTCTGTTCTTTTCAAATATAGATACTGTAAGGTTAATCCTATTATTGCTAAGCCAAATATTCTAAAGTCAGGTTATTGAAGATGAATTTATACTATAAAACTTACTAAAGTATCATGTACACAATTAAAGTTTACAAGCAAGATTAACATTATGTTAAAGAGAGACTGCAATAATCATACAATGATACACAATAAATTTTAACTGACTCATCTCAGTGGGTGTTAGAAACATACTCAGATAGTGTCTCTGCTTTGCCTCTCTGGGGCATGCCTGTGATGCAGTAAGGCTGTGTGCAGTAAGCCTTGATTTTATAGGACATATAAAAGTTGTTGTTGTGCTTAGCAGTTGGATATTTTTATGGTAGCAAATCACATTTACATCCATAGAGAGGCTCTTTGACATTGGTAAAGATGTGAAAAAAAGCCCTGGACTAAAATGAGTCAAGGCCATATTCATGTAATTTAAGGAATGAAGGTATGAAATCCTTCAACAACAACACCACCAAAATCCCTAGTAACAAATGGAAAAGCAAATATATCCTAAAAAAACCCAGAGTCTTATTCTGAATTTCATATCTCACTCTCCATAGCTGTTCATAAGTTGACAGTGTAGCTGCACAGGGTATATTTACTTACAGTTAAATGTTTCTCAACACTTAGAGTGGTGCAAAAGGGCTGTATTGTATTCGTTTCTTCTAAGTTGTGCAGCCAGATTGTGAAATGTATAACCCAAAACATATGAAGACTAAGCAACAAAGCCATCTAAATTGTTTATGAATGAGTTGTTATGCCAAGGAGCTTTATAATTTTTTTAAATTATTTTCATTTATCTCTACAGACTGCCAGCACTATGGATTCAGGAACATTTGTCTTTTCTGCAATCCATAAGCACCTGTTTTGTTTTCAGTAGTTTACACAGGTATGCTCAAGTAATTTAAGACCCTTGTCTTCCAAACAGACTTTTCAGTAAGTATGTGCTTCCTGATAGTGCTTCAATGTATTTTGATGGGAACACAGCTATAGAATCCACATTGTGTTCAGAGAGGAGGGCAAACCCCCCTGTAAATTGTCTGGCACCAGGGATTTGGACCCGAGAGGTGCTGAACAGATCATGTGTGTGATACCCTACAGTAACTACCAAATACACGTGTTGCAGATAAATTTGCCTCAGGGTACTTGCTTGCAAAAATTGTGTCTACCCAGTGAGAATCTGTACCACATTGGTAGTGAGTGCAACCTGTCTGGCACTACCTGTTCTTTGCTTAGAGTTTTTTTCTATATTCAGTGAGTTGTTCCAGGAATGTACACAATGGCACTTTTCTGGGATTCCCTGTGATTTCCTTTCTCACAGGATGCCCTGTGACACATACATTAAAAGTAGTAGTCTGTTGCCAAAACTGATGAAATATTATCAAGAATTGAGGCAGACGGGACCTCCAGTGTAACTCACAAATTCCAGTTTCATTCTTTGAATTGATGTGTAGGACACCAGTCATCAACCTAAGTTGTGAATCAACCATTCTTCCTTGAAACTAGAAATTTAAAAAATAATTTGGTTTTTTGACTTAATTTTCAAAATCCCAGTTGTCTCTAAAACATGCTGGGTCTAATCACTGGTTTAGAGCAACTTAAGATCTCATTTTTCAGGAGTGGATATGTGCCACCTCACAGCTTCTATACTTATTTAAAAATTATGTCTAAGTGGGAGTCAAATGCTGGCACCAGAAAGCAGGCAATTGCATTTTGGTGGTATTCTGCATTTGTGAGTCCCTCTTGTGCCTGACCAAAGCACATATGGAAGAGGAGTGAACTTGTAGGAGATTCTGTCCATAAAGCTCCACATGGAGCAGAGCCAGTAAGAATCAAGCTTGCTCTTATCAGTACACAGACATAATAATTCAGTTTCTTTTGGATGATTGATTAATGGGGACATTGCTCATATACCCAGTGCATGACATTTCCTATTATTTGTTCATATCATTTGAGAGTTAAAGGATACAAATACTTAGGAATTTCCTAGCAGTTGGGTTGCCACCTGTCTGCTGAACACATTAAAGGGGGAAAAGGGTGAGTTGTATTCCATTTATGAATGCTGTAGCTATCTAAGTGACTCTGAATAACATTTCTAACACTGTCAAGGGAAAATTTTCCATAGCAGTCTCAGATTCAGCAATAAGGTATTTTCTCCCCGACACAGCTAGACATTTAAAGGATGTCAACAAAGGCAGAGCTAGTGGGAAGGGAGTGATGGCCCTGAAGGAAGTTTACAGTGCTCTGAAGATGATACTTCTTTCCATAAGACAGTCACAAGAGAGCTAAGGCCTCTATACATGCAATCAAAGTGAACACTTAGCAAACAGCTGTCAATCTCTGTATAAATTCATCACTTCCTTGGTTAATGTTTATACTTGGCATTGTAACAGTTAGTTAATAAATAGCTCATTTGTGTGAAGAGCTGGTGATGGTAAAAACCAAAAAATATCTGTAACAAACACACATGCAAATCCCCCACCTGCACTTCTATTTGAGAAACACCTGTTGAACTGATTGCAAAGCTATTCTGTGGCATGACATCATTCAGTTCTATGAAATGACTACCAATGGGTCTGCTCACAGCATCTATAATTAGCTCCTTACCTCTAAGTTTCAGTGATTTGAGCAGCACACTGATGTAAATGTTTTAAATCAGCTCCTGGAAATGCCTTTGAAACCAAGCAGCACCTAACATGGGCATCAGCACTACATGTATATGTCAGGCTTTCTCCTGCAGCTTAACCCGGGCCTTACAATTGTGGAAAATACTTGGAGAAAACTCCTGAATGTTCTATCTGTAAACACATAGCTGTGTATCTCAAGGGATCCTGGAGAGAATGAAAGCTCCACTTGCTGTAGGTTTACTACCCCTGAATTACCTCATAGCATCATTTAGCATTTTTGTAGAGATATGCTCCAGTAGATAAAAACTAGGAATGGTCTCTCATAGGGAGGGGGAGCCATTCAGGAATTGATAAAGCTTTAATGTCCACTGCTCCTGGGTCTGACAGCAGAACTGCTGGAGATGGTGCAGGAAAGGGGCACAGACACCTTCTGCTGCATGCAGAACCACCCTGCACAGCCTGACCAGGAGTGGTTTGTAACAGCAGACCATACATGAAGCAAAATATTTTGTATAGTGTCTAAAACTCTAGTCTTAGTTTCCGCTTCTGGGGGGACAATATAGTCCCCAGTCACAAATTCTAGAGGGAAATCCTGTGGTAGAATTTCAAAAAAGACCACTTGCTTAAAAACCAGGTAATTGATTTCAGTGCTAGAGTTTCACAGAGCCCATTTCCTTCTTCCCTTGGATCAATCTTGTCTGACATTTGTTTAGCAGTCTTGTAAAATTCAAAAGAAAGAATAAGAGTTCAGTGAGTGGGTTTTTATTATGAAATAGGGGATATACATACACACCCACCCCACCCCTGCCCCAATCTTGTATTTTAATGCTTTTTGCAAACTAGTCAGTATTTTCTAATTTTGATCTTATAATTATGGCTAATCCTCCAGATCTTCAAACAGTTACCACAAATCAATTATGCTTTCAAGTCAGAGACAGTTTGGAGCTTACAATTGTTTTGTGCATACATATGTGTGTGTGTGTGTGAAAACGAGATGTTTATGTGCATTTGTAGTTGATCTTCTTGGTTGTTGGATTTTTTATATGATAGTTTCAGAACTATCAGCAGTCTGACTTGCAAATTTAAATGTCATTTCTTCCAGTGGTGCCAAGATCAAAGTGAGAAGAGTTAGAGGCATGTGCCTGACTGAGGAGTTTACCAGAACTTCTAAGTCTCTCATTTTAATTGTTACCTAAATTACTCCAAATACCTGAGAAGCCATTCCAATTTGCTTTGAGTTACCAAGGGAGAAACATAGAGATATTCACATTCATTGTTTAGGTGTCAGTAGTACTTTTCAAGGAATCTGACAAAGCATCAGGTTGTGTGAAAGTAGAGAAAGAAATTCAAGAGTATCTGCACTTTTTTAGTGGGTTGCACCTGGCCCACCTGATAGGCAATTTTTTGCAAGCTCAGTGAAGTAAAATGCAAAATTTGATCAGCCTATTTTTCGAAATACATGCATAAAAGTAACATTCTCTAAAACCAATCTACCCATGTGAGTCAAACTGTGATAGCCCCAGTCAAGTTAATAAAAGTATTACCTGTTATTGTTCTTCCCCTTTCATTTACCTGGAGCCTTCTCTTCTCCGGGCTGAAAAACCCCAGCTCTCTCCAAAGGAAGGGAAAAGTTGGTGGATTGTTTTTCAGGATATACTGGTGGAATGGGAGCTCTGGGACATGTCGGGAAGATTTTGGGAGCCATGAAGAAGGAAGCTGACAACAAGTTAGAGGGTAACAGTGCTTTTTTCAGTGTATTTCTGAAACAACTCACTTTTATTTCCCCTGCATGGATATGGATGTGTGAGGCAGGCAGCCTGTCAGCTCCCAGGAACCTGCTGCATATTTTCCCTGTTGCATTGAAATTCCCTGTGAATGAGTGTTACCCAGGAGTGTATCCTTAATTTACATTTATTATAAATTAATGCAACACTTCTTGCAGTGCAGATTTGATCCTGTAAGTAACTCCTGTTCACATGAGCAGTCTCATTAAATACAAACCTCATAAAACACAAATACAAGGCTCATGGGCAGCTACAACAACACAGGAAATCAAACACATTTAAACACAGTTGCAAATCAGAAGTTAGCTGGTACGATGCTGACTTAAGATGGGGTGAGCAGTGCACGCCTGGACAAAGTGCTGTATGTGATGCTCCAACCCTTCACATGAGGGACAATGGCATTTCTGAAAGTAGTCAAGGTCATCATGGAAGTCCTCTGACCCAGTTACACTGCAGATCCAGCTTGCCATGCAAGTCCTTCAATTTTTGCTCAAGCTATGCAGAAACCTTGTTTATGCCCTTGGACAAGACAACAGTATCAGACTTAGATTAGTAAGTATTTTGAATGTGAGCACAGCCCATGCCACAGAATCTGAGGCTGGACAAAAGTGTTTAAAATGATTTTATGTCTTGTGGAAAGCAACCAGAAAAGCCAGCTACTGACAGCAGTTTTGACTGGGTCTAGTAGGTATGCATATGCAGACATATTTGTTTGCGTAGGCCAAAGGGGAGTAGCATGTTGCAAAACATTTTAAGAACCAAAAAAAAAAAAAGAGACACTGAGCTGAAGTGGATTTTTAAACCTCTTGAGAATGAACAATATGCCCTTTTAGTAAACCAGTTGTGCATAGAGATCAATGTACACAATTAAAAGACTAATCCTGCTGTAAGTTCACCTCAAGTATTTCATGAATTTCACATGATCCACCCACTTTTTTTCTATACCTCTGCAATTACCATATCAGCAGCAATAATTCTCTGTTGTTCAAGTGCCAGATACAACATGGCTCTCACATTCTGGAACGTGGTATATTGTGCTGTTCTGTTTTTTTGTTGTTTTGGAACAAGATTGAATTTTACTCACTTGCACACCTCACTGAACTTTAACCCACTCATTGTCATCTTCTTACTCAGTGATTTGTTTGTCTTGATCCTTGGCTCCCTCTTTCTTATATTTAGTTTAAATTTTGTATGAAATCCATGTTACTCAACTAACTTTTTGAACCATTTCTAGTTTTCCCCTCTGATCATATTTGAAACTACCAATCATATGTGTGAAGCATAGGATCGTCTGACTTCTTTTTCTTCCTTCCAGAAGCTAGAAAATATGAAGTAGGCTCCTTTCCAGCTGCAGCATAAATATTTTCATGCAATATTTTAAATTACAGATACTCTTCAGCAATACAAAAGCATCATGAGCACTGTCTCAAGATTTTGCTTATGTGGGAAAGTTAGTTTGGCTAGATAAAGCAATAGCTTTTCTGCCTGTGTGTATGCACAAGACAAGAGCTGATTATTCCAAATTATCTTATTTCGAGTCCATTTTACTTGAGAAGTACATTTGCAGTAGCTAAACAGGAAGAACTCCCCTTGTAGATGTGACTTCATGCATTTGCAACTACAGAAGGCACTCATCTTGTCACAAAGTAGAATTTAGCAAATACGAGAGTCACCCCCTTATCAACATTTAATTATACAGTGTTTAGGAAGTAGTTGCAGATCAGGCTTCCAATGTGCTGTGCTTTGTTCAAACACTGATTAGGTTTCAAAAACCAACTTTCAAAGAACATTTGTTTTAAACAGAATTGTCTTTTAATCATACCAATGAGGTGATCAATCACTGTACAATGTGCTGTTCATGTGTTTACCAGGTCTTCCAGGTCTTTAGCATATATAGCTGGTTTCTCTAATGTAAGAAAAAAAAATACAAACTAACAACCAACTGGTATACTTTCATCCTAGTTATATAAATAACAATAAGATATAGAATATTAGGTAAATAAACTTTTTTTTAGTCACTCCTTGGTTACAAGTACTTTAACTGGTGGGTTTAAATGCCAAGTTAAAGGTGTTCTCTGTCTCAGTGTGAACAGAGTCTACAAATTGAAAGACAGAGATTTCTTCTATTTCCAGAAACATTTCTTGGGTATCATATAAAAGGATGCAGAAAAGTGTAATTTCTCTATTAGTTCCACAAAAAACCCCCAAACCCCAAGGGATTGAAAGACAGGCTGTTCTTGCACAGTCTTTGCCCCATGGCAAATGAGTTAGCATCTCTATTAAAGCAATTAACATCTCAGTACATTTGGAAAACAAACAAGAGAATATCTTAGCTTTATCTTTGCCCTCACATCTATATATGAACTCATCTCAAGGGCTCTGAATCTCTAAAGACTCCGCGTATGTACCGTGGAGCAATTTCAGCAAAATGCTTGATACCAAAAGATTGCAAGATTTATTCTTATTTCAGTCAGGATTTCAGAGGAACAGATTTTGAATTGCCTGAATTAACACATTTACAGATCTAGGAAGAATAAACACCCTGTTGGGATGTGTTGAAATACGAGGCACATGGTGCAAAATCACCCTGTGAGTTATATCTCTTTTTTAGTCACACTGACACTATTGCCTGATTGCCAAACTCTATTTATCTTCCTCAAAGTCTCTCTGGATCTCAGCAGCACAACCCTTATTTTAACAAATATTATTAATTTCATCAAGGACCTGCCAATAGCTATTGCACAAAGCAATATGTGACACTGAATGTAACACAAGGTAAGATTTCCTTGGTGTACATCATTATGGTTTAAATGTTTAAACTGCTAAAATCAGTTTAAAATGTCATAATCTTATTCTCTCTCTGTATGTACATATATGTAAAAATAATAACACTCAGTTCTATTCACAATTGTTCTTCCTGACAGACTCTCACTCAGCTCACATGTCCAAATTCAACCAGGAGGACAGCAGAGCCAGAGTGGAAAAGCAGACTGAAATGCATAGTTTGAGTTGTTCCCTGCTAACATACAAGTGCTGAGACAGGGAACTTGTGCTTTACCCTGGTCAGAAGCTGGGAGCTCTGCTTCTAATGTGATATAAAGCAGGATGGATGGTGTGGGGCAATCTAGTGGGAAGAAAAGATGCAGCTATAACTTTAATTTGCTGGTTAAAAGGATTCTGGCCTTTCTGAATCAGCACCAGGGCTCTGTCTAATCTCCTCCCTCCACTCATGTTGCAACAGAGAGTTGCCTAAGTGAGCTATGTTGGCTCTTTGCCACTCAATATTTCCCTTCACCGGGGAAACCCCCAGCTGGCTTTTAAAGGCAGCTTTATGGCTCAGGATAGTGCCAAAGGCAGTATGAGGCACCTCACCACCTTCTGGAAGAATTTGAAGGCAAAGGTGGGGGTCACATCACAGGAGACAAGCCCTTAGCAAGCTATTCCTTCCACTTTATTAGCTGATGTTTAACACACTGATCATCCCTGCTTTTTTATTACTATTATTTCAAGGGGGAGTTGCCAGAACTGATTCATTGGTTTTGGACAAGCAAATAGGAAGCCAAGTGCAAACTGCCTTGTCTTGTCTTCAACTGAGAAGCATATAAGCTTATAGAGGGGGGAAAAAAAGCTTCGGAAAGTGCTTTGTCTCTGCCATCTAGCAAGCATATCCCTCCAAGAGGAAGGTCTGTGATTCAGGGGGAAAATCCCATGACAAAGCCTTCAGCCCTAACAATTGCATGTAAGAGAGATTAAGTCATGGGAAACTCCTGCGAATAGAGTTGCATGAATAAAAAGGAACATGCAGCAACATGAAACACACCAAGCTTCAGGTTTCACCGCCAGCTTGAAACGTGGGCCATGCTTAAGAGAATTGTGCACTGGGGTGTCTGTGTCTTTCCAGCAAGCACAGGCTTCATTTCAAGGCACAGACACAGGACCATGGCCTGGCTTTGCATCAAGCATTCAGCATTCCATCTGTGCCTTGTGTCCCCATGAAAACGGGAGGGAACTGGGCATTCTCAAAGGATTACAGCGACTGCTTCTCCAGCCTTGGGGAAACAGTAGTGTCCAGGTGGCCTGGAAAATTCGGCTCTGTCTTCAGGAGCTCTTAGGGAAAAGCAAGGCAAAATACAGCAGAAAACTTAAATTTGTTGTTTTATTGGTTTGGGTTTTTCTTTTTTTTAAATCTAGCTCGAGACAGCCCGTGCGTAGGCTTGGAGCCGGCAGTCCTGGCCTCACTAGCCCCTGGTCATCTTTCCGGAGCCATTGGGGTTGCAGCAGAAAAGCCGTGGAATGGCGCGAGCGTTAGAGAAAACACAAACAAACAAACGCGAAAAAGAAGACCCCAAAACACCAACAAAACAACAAATACAGTTGTTGTGCGAGGCGGGGGAGCGCCCGCAGCCTCTTGGGAAATGTAGTTCGCCCGGCCGGCGAGGCGAGGACCAATCGCCGCGCCGCTCCTCGGCTGGGCCTGCTGGGAGTTGTAGTTTTTTCTGTCCCCATCAGGGCGGCGGCCAATGGCGACGGAGCTGAACAAGACTATACTTCCCAGCGTGCACCGCTCTACCGGCGCTACGGCGGCTCTCGGCTGTAAACAAACATGGCGGTGGGCGATGGCGGCGGCCGCGGGCGGCCCTGAGGTTCTGTGAGCGCCGGTGTCCGCCGGGGCTGCGGGCGGGCGGCTCCGCCTGCTCCTCGTGCAGGGGCTGCAGCGAGGCGGATCGGGGCTGGCGGCACACATGGATGACAGTAAGGTAAGGGGCAGCCCCGGGGCCCACCCGGGAGCTGGAGCCGAGGGCAGCTGGTGAGGCTCTCGGTGCAGGGAGCCTCCAGAAATCTGCTCTAGAGGGGCTCTGCTTGCTGCAGCCGCCAGGAAGGAAGAGTTGCCCCCTTGGATAGCGCTTCGGTGCTGCTTCTTGCGTTTCCTTAAAGCTCCAGGCATGGGCCCAAGGCCGGATTCCACCGTCGTGTGGTGCAGTGGCTCATGCTCCCAATCGCACCCTGAATTTATTAGATTTATAGCCACTGTATACAAATGGTGAGGTACGAGGGCAGCAGCAGTGTGGGTTGCAACCCTGTGCTGGGTGCTGGAGCTTGGATTCTTCCAGCATTGGAAGAATCTCATGAGAGCAGCACAGTGGCATCCCTGAAGGTGCAGAGCTTCCAGCTGAGCAGAGCTGAACATGAGAAGATGCACAGGAGCACATCTTCCCCTTGCTTGTACTAAAGCAGGGCCTGCAGGGACAGCTGCTGTGTCCGCTCAGGGCAGCCTTTTGCAGCTCAGACTTTCAGCTGAGTTTGGGTATTTCAGCTCCCTGGAGTGCTGGTTATGGGTTTTCCTGGGGGTTGTGCTGGAGACACCAGTGGAATTTTACCAGAACAAAATTACACAGCCCATGACGATCTGCCTAAATTCAAAGGGGGGGAAATACTTGACAAAATTTCTTATGCAATAAGGAAATTTAGAAGCGATCAGTAATTTGGCAATCCACAAGCCACAGAATGGATTGTAAGGCTATGAAAGGTTTATGGTTATCTGCTATTTTAACAGGCATACTATTTTTTTTTATTAAGGCCTTGTCTGAAAGCTGTGAAGGAGGTTGAGGGAAATCTGCATCACTGATGTCTTACAGCTGAGAACTGCATGAAAGTTTGTGCAATTGAGGCAGTAGTTTAGAAGATCCAGAAGGCTTAGTTCTGGAACCATATATAGTTCATGAGCATTATCTGATTTTTATTTCTTTTTGTGTTCTCCTCTATCAGACTTAGGCTATTTCTACTACCCAGTTTCCAGATTTTAATTTAAAAATAATTTTTGGTCTACCGTTATGTTGTGTGGAGTTTTTTCCTGAAACATTTAACATTTTCTGACACATTTACTAAATAAAAGAAATCTATTTACCCAGTGAGTAAGTCAAATCTTTGGGTGGTTTTTTTTTGGTTTGTTTGTTTGTTTGTTTGTTTGTTTTTAAATTGATGTTGAGTTGAATAGAAAAAAACAACAGAGTGGAATATTCAGTCTTCTAATCTTCTTGCTATCTTCACTCCTAAGTACAGTTTTTATAGTTCATGAGGCCACAGGTCACCCTGAGGGTTTGGTGACTCCATTCAAGAGATGCCATTTCCCTTGGTAGGGCTCTTCCCATTGCAGGTTGCTGTGTCAGGATGAGGCAAGCACTATTTATACCTCATTTCATGGCCACTGTGGTTATAACTGGAGCCAGCATGTCCTTGAAATCTCCTAAAAATTCCACTGAGTCACGCTTTCCTCTTTGCTGAGGGGGTTGGCCTGTGAAAGGACTGTCCCTGCAAAAACTCAATCAACTAAATTGTGTTGGTAGTGTAGGAGCTATTCTGTAACTGCCTGCAGCCGAGTTCAGTGTTTGCCTTCATCTACATGACACAAAGAATTTAGAATTGAGCTTGCAGGCTGCAAAGTTATTTAGCTTTATCTGGTTTAAAAGAGCATTAGAAGAATGGTTCTTGTTAACACATTCCTCAAAATTGGAAGGAAATAACAAGAAATAAAGGGAGAGGTAGAATACCTTAACATCAGATCTAGACAAATTTATTGTTTTATTTTGAAAGGATGTTCTTAAATTATTCACACACACACAGCATTCATGAGAGCCAGCATCACACTATCCATTTATTACAATGTCCAAACATAAAGCATTCTCATTACTGCTTGCTTGGAAATATAAAACCTTAACAACTTTGGTTATAATTTGATATGAGCAATTTCAAATCATTAAATGTTTTAAGAAGCTCCCGCTCAGCATTGTTCAGATGACACATCTGTTCATATTTGCAAGGAGTGAGTGAAATGGAGGAGATTAAAGCCCCTAAACCAGCTAGAACAGTTTTAGTTGATTGTTACAGTGGTCTGGGAAGATACACATGGTAGTTAGCTGACCATCCCTGAGCCCAGGTTCTAACAGAGACAGGTTTAGAAAAGTGCCTGGTTTCTGTTAGTGTGAACTGAGATAATGTGTAGGGCACAGTGGTGGACATAATTCCTGTGTGAGGCTCTAAGTCCTTCCTTGGGGAAGAGCAGGGCTGTCACCAGTGGAGTGGCAAGGTGGCATCTGAGTGACTGCTGCCCTGAACTTTAGCACTTACCTGTCTGGGTGCCTGCATAACCCTTCATGAAAACTTGATATTTAGTCCTAGCTCATGCTTTTTTAAAACAGACATTGCAGCAAAGACAGGCAGTATTCTTTATCCATCTGTGCTGAACGTGGCATTCTTAGGACATGAAGCACTTTGTATGGTGAGAGTTTTAGGATTAATTTCTGTTGACACATCTGCTTAAGACTTAGATCGTGTTTGCTCACTAAATAGTATCTTACATTTTTGGATCATTATTGGATGCATTTTTTCTGCCAGTGAAAGTAAAATAATTGTTTTGGGCATATGAAATGTCACGAAATGGAGGAATAACAATCATGCTCTCTAGCTGGGTTTTGTACTGCTACTGTGAGTGGTATGCTTTGAACTGGAAGATCAGAAAATTTCATCTTTATTAGCAGACTTATGTCTGGCTTCATTTGCTTTCTGATTTCGTAAAACTGTTTGCAAGTGGGAAGAGATTCTTCCCCTCTCTACTGTAACACAGCACTTAGGTTTGATTTCTTACCAATCATTTTTATAGTTTTATATAAATTCTGTAGATGATCGCCAGTTCCATGCTGCATTAAGTTCTGCAGACCTACACCTTCAGCTGCCAATGCAGTGAAGAGTCTGCTTAGGAGGGATCTCAAGTGCTGGTTGATGGAGCTGCTTGTTTATTGGTAAATGAACTCACAGGTGCTGACCTGGACAATGTGATCAGCATTGCTGCTCAGTGGTGCTGAGCAGTGCCTGGGATAGTAGTGTTGCTTTAATCTGCTAAATTGATTCCAACTTCAGATGTCATGATGAGGCCAGTTTTATCCCAATCTTCTATCTGAGGGGCTCAGCTCCTCAGGGCTGTGAGTGCTAGTGGCTGTATTATGTGTGCATCTCCTTCCTGAGGAGGACCTCTCTGCTGTGCATTCAGGCAAGGATTTTGGAGAAAATCCAGAAGTCTGAGGAATTTTCTGTATCAGGTCAAGTAATTGCAGCTATTTCCAATTCCAGGTCATGTAACTTTCTGCCTGAACACTGATGGGAGGCAAGAATGAGGTTATGATCTAAATAGGGTGTTAAAAGGAAATTGTGGAGTCACAGAATAGGCTGACTTGGAGGGGACCCATTGGGATCATCGAGTCCAACTCCAGCCCTGTGCAGGACACCCCAAGAACTGCACCATGTGTCTAAGAAAAGAGTTATGTTCTTCTATTTTCTGAAGTCTGAGTGAACTGAAATGGGAGCTTGGTCAGATCTCTAACTGATGCATGCCTTTATTAATATTTCTATGAAAAGTTTTATGATTAATGTTGTCCTGAGTCTTGACTGCATATGACTTCCTGAAAAAAACCCAAATCTCCACTGCTGAATGCTAATAGATCACATCCCTTTATAAACTCCAGAGGAATACAAAGGGACAAAAAATGTTTGCTTGGTCTGTTGCCATGTTCAACATCAACCATCACTTCTGCTTTGTCTTCTTTCTGTCACATCAGCATAGCAACTGAGCAGGAAAACAGTACTAGAAGCCAGGGAGATATGGTAATGCTGGATGGGAGCAAAGGATTTCTCAGGCCTTTTTTTCCCCAGCTGGGTTGCTTAAGCTTACAGCAGAAGCTTCTAAATACTGGTGAGGAAAAACTGACAAGGTTGCAGGATTTGATTAAATTGCTTAGCATTGCTGCCTTTGCAGGGTGATATGTAATTGTGTGGTGAGCTCCAGGAGCCATGAAGACAGTATGAGGCTTTGGGGATGGTGTGGAGGCAGATTATTAGAGTGTTAGTGCTTAGAGTCAAAAGGGAAGGAAACTTTTCATTATCTCCATTGTCCTGGTGGTTAGAGCATTGGCAAGTAACAGTGGTTGAATGGTTGAAGAGGTACAAGCCTTTTTCCTGCCCTATGGGAGCTTGTGTGCAGGGCTGCTGCAGTGGTGAAAGATCTTGGAGGGAGAGCAGTTGGCACACCTGTCTGTAGAAAGAGTTCTGGAGTGACCAAAGGGAAAGCGATTTATGGATAATGGTGGATCCAGGATGCATTTGCCATGTGCTAAACAGTTTTTAACTTGCTGATTGTGAGAAATGGTGGTGGTGAGAAGCATTCACCTGCCTGAGGCTTTGGGGAGAGGACATGGCTGTCAATGCTCCTGTGCAGGATTAGGACTTGAGGCACTTTTTTATTCACACAGCAGTGTGGGGTGTTCTGGGGCCCCAGCCTTGAGTGCCAGCTCACTCGAATTTAGAACCCAGAGTGGCCAAGGTTTTTTAAGAGAGCTGCAGTGTATGTCTCTACAAGACCTTATCTAGCTCTTGAATTCAGAGATTTACTTTGAACTACCTTGCACTGGCACAGGAAAGCCTCAGGTGCTAAAAGTCTTTGGAAACTGAAGTACTTTGGCTGTAGTGTGTATAATGTAATATCCATCAGTCTTCCAAGTGCAAGTAATAAGAGATAGCAAATTGTGAGTGCCTACAGCCCCACCTGGGAAGATTCTGTGTGGTTCTACCTTCTGCTAAGCTGGGAGTATGGATCACAGCATCCATAGCCAGGAGTGTGTCTCCATGAGAGGACAGACCTTGTCATGCCTGAAAGAGGACAGTCACTTTCCCTTCTTTAGAGCTCCTGCCCCCTGCTTTGACCACATCTGGTTAGTTTTATCTTACTTTGAACTACATTAGATTTTCTGGACTAGAAAACCTTAAGGGGAGTACCTTGATGAAGTAAAGAATTATTTAAACTGTATTCAGCAGTTCATGTGTAAAAGAGCTTTATTTTTTTTCTTTGCTCTTCTGAATGTATTGTGTTTGTTTCATTATCATAGATGTCCATTAAGTACTTTCTGTTCTTTCATTTGCTTATGGCAGGCAGTTACTCCTGAATAAATCAGGAGGGACAATACAGAGAGGGTAGGATTATGTTGGCATGTGATTGTTGACTCACTTTCCAAAGAAAGAATAGCCTCAATTGTATAAGCCTTTTTTTTCCCTCTTCATTCTGGCACATCAATTCACTATGTTATTGTTTTTATTGCAGCTTGCTAAGTTTAAGTTTGCAGAACAAGTGACTTCTTTGAATGTTAAAAATTACTTATTTTGTAGCTTTTCACAGTAAAAGTGTTTGTTTTTTTTTTTGTTTTTTTTTGTTGTTGTTGTTTTTGGTTTTTTTTGGTTTTCTTCTTTTNTGTTTTTTTTTTTTTTTATTATGAACTCTGGTATTTTGAACACTGCCTAGTAGAAAAAGTCTGTCTGTATCCAGGATGGTGAAATACTAAAGCAGCAGTGAAATTCTTGTATGCAGGTGTTTGTGTTAGGTGTATTTCTCCACACCCCCTCCAGTCAAACAGTGTGGTCAGAATGCAAATAAAGAGAAATCCTCACTTCACAGGGGAGCTGGAGTGTGTGGCTGATGTAATGCTCACTGGGTGATACTGCCCAATGACCAGTGAACTAAGCTTCAAACCATATTTGAGACTTTCTTGTGCCATGCCCCCATGTTAAGAGTAAAATATTTAAGTGGGGAAACACAGAGTAAACACAGAGGAAACTTTTGTTTTGTTTTGTTTAAGGGTTTGTATTTTTTGTTTGTTTTTGTTATTTTTTATTTGTAGCAGGAGAAGCTCTCAGACCTGTAAAAAAGGAGCCACAAAGAAGGGAAGGTGATTGCAAATATGGTTTT